>FIZT01036641.1:0-10776 GCA_900065295.1 Paracoccus marginatus
TTTTGAACGTAGAATTCAATTCTGGAATTAGTTTTTCTAAATTTTTCATAGTTTTCATTTTCCCCATAAGGCGTAATGGTAACGTATAGCACTTTTTAGCACTGAAATTTGAAAACAGCGAATGAGCCAATCACAGCTGAGGAGCTGATCGGCTATTAACGCGGTGGCCATGTTGTGACGTTGCATCGATCGCATCTATTCTTCCTAAATAATGCATAATTCATCAATTTGATAAATGTCAAGCAAATGTTCTGACGTCGTTTTTTTTTTTTGCTACTTTTCTGCAGGATAAAGAAGTGAAATACAGCCATCCTCTGTTTCGACATGTCTGCTGTACAATTTTTCAATCCAGTTCATACCCTGGGACCGAATGGAATCATCGTGAAGAATTCGCACCGTACTACGTCTGCTTACAAATTTAATTACGTGTGGATAATTGATAATTATGCTTGGCATCACCAAAATAAATCGGAGTTGGAGACGCCTGCATTCAGTGCTGATACTAATCCCAAGTACAGATGGAGTTTAACCCTTTGTCATTATGATGGAGATGATTCTATGGGCTTAACAATATCTTTGCTTGAATCCAGTGAATGCGATACAGCATTTTTCAAATGTAAATGGAGCATCTTGGATGAAGAACTCAAGGAAAACTACGTATTTGCAACAAAAGAATCTATAGAAATAGGAGCAGGTGATGGCTTTACTCAAGATAAGTACATTTTAAAAAGCTACCTGGCAAACCCAAAATTATTGCCAAATGGTAGATTAACTATTTATTGCGAAATAATGTTTTCCGAAACAGAAAGATGTATCGACAATCTGGAAAAGTCCAACTTGGATTCGATCGAAGTGCAGCCTCCTCTTGTCCAACGTTGTTTGTCCAAAGACTTTGGCAATTTATTTAAAAATCAAAAATTGACTGATGTCGCTTTATCGGTGAATGGTAAAGAATATCGAGCACACAAAGTCGTGTTGGCTGCTCGAAGTTCAGTTTTTGCCGCCATGTTTAAGCATAACACGAAAGAAAACGAAAATAATCTGGTGGAGATAATCGATATTGATGATAAAGTCGTCGAAGAAATGTTGCACTATATTTATACGGACAAATGCCAGAATTTAAATCATCTAGCGAATGGTTTATTAGCAGCGTCCAACAAATACGATCTGGAAGGATTGAAAGGGATGTGTCAAGAATTTCTGATCAATAATTTGAACGTTGAAAATGCACCAGAGACGTTGAATTTCGCAGATTTACATTGCGCTGCTGAATTGAAATTGCAAACCATTAACTTTATCGTCGCGAATTCCAACAGAGTAACGAATTCGGCTAATTGGAAAAAATTCACGTCGTCGTATTCTCAACCATTGATGGTGGAATTATTCGAAGCTATGTCTCGTCAAGTCGCTACTACTTAAACCAGTTTTGTTTGATATCGAGATGTTTTTCGTTTGATGAATACTTAACTCATTTTGTTCTTCACTTCGTAAGGCCGCATGGGTTTCTATTTTATTTTATTTTATTATTATTTGTGTATCGTCAAGTTTTCATTATTCTCAGTTCGCCTGAGCGTGAATTATTCAATTACATATTGTTAATGTTCATCTTATTGAAAACTACTTACTACACCTAATTCTTACTGTATTTGTAACAGTATCTTTATCAGTTTATTCCACTGCGATGATATCTTACCTCATTAAAAATTATCACAAAGTATCCCTCTTATTATTGAATAAAAAGCCATTCTTTATCAGTCGGTGCAGGTAGGTGCTGAGCGAGGTAACCTTTAAGATATCGATTAATGAGTCACAATTATTCTAGAAAACAGCTGGGTAGATACGTGTGGTTTTGAAATGTGGAAAATTTTAATTGTTTTTCAACAAGTGAAATACTTACTTACTATGTAAAGGAAAAATGTCATGAAATATGGTCTTGTTAATTTATAAAATATCATACCTATTGGTATCTGCCCAAATGTCGAGTTACCTATTTTTTAACTTCGGTTTTATTTTCTGTCATTTTTCTACAGGACAATTTGAAGTATCCACTACCGCCGTCCGGTTCAGTCATGTCTGGCGCGCAGAGGTTCAACCCCATTCAAAGGCTTGGACCGAATGGAACTATCGTGAAAAACACATTCCATACGAAAGCGGTTTACCATCTGAATTACGTCTGGACAATCGATAATTACAGTTTTCATCACACCAATAAATCAGTTTTGAAAACGCCCGTATTTAGTGTTTGTACCAATCCCAAGTTCAAATGGTTTATAATCCTTCTACGCGCTCCCAAAGCTGGAGACGACGACGTTATGGGCGTATTTTTAAAACTGCACGACACCAGCGAATGCGAAGAAGCATTTGTGAAATTCAAATTCAGTATTTTAGACGAAGAAGGTACGGAAAGAAACGTGATTGTTAGTCGAGATCTCCATCACTTGAAGTCCGGTGGTTTTGGTACGGGTTGCAACAAATTCATCTTAAAAGATTACAACTTTCCAAATGAAGAACTGATGCCGAATAACAGATTGACTATCTATTGCGAAGCTACATTTTCCGAGGTAGAAGGTTTACTCGAAACCGTCGAAGAATTCAACCCGAACGCAGCCCGACAGCAGCTGGATGGCCGTCTCGAATGCGAACGTTGCATTTCAAAAGATTTTGGCGATTTACTCGCAAATCAAGAATTGACGGATGTCACTTTTTCGGTTGCTGACAAGCAGTATCGCGCTCATAAACTTATTTCGACTGCCCGTAGCCCCGTTTTCGCCGCCATGTTCAAACATAACATGAGGGAAAATGAAAATGACCTGGTGGAGATTACCGATATTGGCGAAGAAGTCGTGAAAGAAATGTTACATTATATTTATACCGATAAATGCGACAATTTAGACGACCTAGCGCTTGGTTTACTAGCAGCGTCCAACAAATACGATATAGAAGGGTTGAAAAACACGTGTCAAAAGTTTTTGTGCAATAATCTAACTGTTGGAAATGCATCCGAGGTCTTGTATTTTGCGTATTTGCATTGTGCTGCTGAATTGAAATCGAAAGCTATTCATTTTATCGCTGCGCATTCGATCGAAGTGACGAACTCTGCTAATTGGAAGAAGTATGCTCCGTCGTTTCATCAGTCGGTTCTGATGGAAATATTCGAAGTTTCCTCTCGTCAGAATGCTACGGCACAGAATTGAAGATTTCATCTTTTCGTTGTTGGATTTTGTGGTTTTTTGTAATTTTTTCGTTTTGTGTAATTATTTTTTGAACTCTGTTATTATTAATATGAATTATTCTGTTTGTGAATTAGTTACTCGAGTGATAGCCGTACTTTCTTCTGTAAAAAAGTAATAGATACTTAGGTGCGCAAGTCTTGATCATAGTTTTGGTAATGTTATGCATATTTTTCGAGTACCTACCTATACCTTTATAAGTTCGTTGAGTTACAAAAATATTTTACCCAATATAAATAAATTTTTAAAAAATTGTTCATTTTTATATTCGCCGTTGCCAAAAAATAATACCATGATGAATCTAAGTAACATAATGTAATCATTAATTGCATCCAATCAGTAACTGCGAGTCTGCGATTATATACCATGGGGTGAATTTTTACCTTAAAACCGAGAAAATTCAAATTTTTAAATTATTTTTCAAGAAAATGATTTTTTCCTATTTTTTAATAATTTCATTTGCTGCAGAAGTGAAATTTTGACGATTTTTTCGAAGAAGTAAGCTTTTAAATTTTTTTTTATTTTTTTGAAAATGTTGATTTTGATTTTTTTTGAATTGTTTGTAAAATTCATTTTTAAAAAAATGCGATTTTTTTTGTTTGGAAAAAGCTGGCGTTTTAATTTTATTGCTATTTTTTTAGACATACTTACTCGTAGTATGAAAAAATGAGTACCTACAAAATACACCAACCTTTTTAAAGCCAAAGTTGCAATGGTAGTGTTAAAATTCATTTTTTTTTATAATTTTAGTTTGATTTTGGTAAAAAAAAAGATCGTGTTTCTCTTTTCAAAAATCTAATAGCTTAAAAAATGGTCTATCTTACCTACTAGTTTATGATGAATTGACGAGATACGAGGTAGTGCCTTGAAAATTATTTTTTTAAATTATCATTTTATCCTCGTTATGCAAAACACTTTTGGTTGACTGATGTATTGGTGCATTTTATAATTTATCGCGTGTAAACTATAAACTGGTATTTATTTGAAAAAATCTCCAACTTTATTTATTCAGCCATTAGTGTTTGATACCTACCATACCATCGCCCATTGTACTCAGCTACTCACCCAATGTACTCGTAGCTTGACTCGTAGGTATAACTTAGCTACCTACGAGTATGTCCATGTACATAAATAGTATCTATGTATGAACTACTTTACGAACTCAGCAAAAATGCCATATCATTTTTCTAATTTAATATAATTTTCTTACTCATTTTTTTACAGGTTGATCGAAGCTGAAGTGAAGCAGCTACATAGGTTGGTATTACCATTTTTCGTTCACCATGGCTGGTGCACAGATCCAAACTACATTGGGACCGAATGGGATTATCGTGAATAATTCGCATCATACGAAAACAGTTTATAAGCTGAATTACGTGTGGAAAATCGATGATTACAGTTCTCATTATGAGAAAAAATCATGTTTGCAAACTCCTGTATTCGCTGCGGATACGAATCCTAATTTCAGATGGTATTTTACCCATAAACCCGGAACTACAGTTGAAAACGAAGACAACATGAGTATATTCTTGAATCTGCACCCATCAAGTGAACGCAAAAAGGCATTCGTGCAATTCAGATTCAGTATCTTAAATGACGAACTTAAGGAAAAAGTCATTTTCACAAACAAGATTGTTGACGAGTTGAGAGCGGGGGATGATGGTATGGCCTGTTGCATCATTAGTAAACATCGCCTTTCGAATAAAAAAATTCTACCCGACGGTAGGTTGACTGTTTACTGCGAAGTTACGTTTTCTGAAGCAGAGGATTTCATGGACGCTTCAAACGAGTCCAACTTGAACTCAGTTCAAGTGCTGCCAGATCGTCCTGCACATTGCATTTCTCAAGACCTACGCGATTTATTTACAAATCAGGAATTGGCGGATGTCACTTTATCGGTGAATGGTAAAGAGTACAGAGCTCACAAAACTATTTTGGCAGCTCGTAGTCCAGTTTTTGCTGCCATGTTTAAACACAACACGAAAGAAAACATGCATAATCGGGTAGAGATCATCGACATTGATGAAAAAGTCTTCGAAGCAATGTTACTTTACATGTACACGGATGAATGTAGAAATTTAAAGAATCTAGCCGTCGGTCTATTAGCAGCGTCCAACAAATACAATATTGAAGGATTAAAAATTATGTCCCAAAAATTTTTGATCAAAAATCTAACTGTCGAAAATGCACCAGAGATGTTGGGTATCGCGGAGTTACATTGCGCGTCTGAATTACAATCGAAAACCATCAATTTTATCGTCATGAATTCTATCAGCGTTACAAATTCGACTAATTGGAAAAAGTTTGCTCCGTCATATTCTCAGTCATTGATGATAGAAGTATGCTCTGCTTTATCTGGTCAAGTCGCTGCATTAAAGAGTACAGGGTGATTAAATGAACCCCGGACAGCAAACGCAGAAATTCTCTTCTCTACAATTCATTTCCCTGTTATCGGTGTTTGCGCACCTCGCGACTTTCCTCTTATCAATGAAAATTTCGTGCGGAGGGAATTTTCAGAGAGAATTTCTGCGTTTGCTGTCCGGGGTTCATTTAATCACCCTGTAACTAAATTTTGCTGAATTTTTGTCGCGTTAAAGTCGTTTTCTATAGTTTTGTACGTTTTTGTATTGTTGAATTTTAAAGTAGTTGCTTGAATGTTTAATTTTATTATTATTATGATAGGTAGTTTTTCCAACATGCGTACCTATTATGCACTCGCAATTTTTTCAAGAGTGAGTTAGGTACTTCAGAAATAGGTATTTGTTTTTTCACTAAAACGTTATCTATCCATTGAAGGTGTTTCATCTTTTAAAAGTGCATTTAATATTCACTGTGTCGTGTTTTGTAGTTATTGATTAAACATTGACATATGATTGAGTTTATTAAAAATAAAATATATCTACCTAAGCTACTCATATTTTGTCTATAAATAAGTCAACCATGATTCATTTCATTTTGGAAAATTTCTAATGTGTAGATACAAGTACTATTTACTTCAATTATTTTCCTGTTTTACTCTAGGTACGTATTATTAGTTTTTGTTGACAGTCAAAATAAAGTTGATCCAACTGTCTAGGCGTCAATCATAATTTCAGAATGCTCGAAAAAAAATTTAAACAATCCTTCGTATAAATTGGGCAACGTACCACTTCTATTGTACCGTGAAAGAAGTTGCATATCGTATCAAATTTAAGGTAAAGTTGAGTAGTCTGAAATAACACAACATTCGTGGAGAAAACGATTGCTATGCACTCGGATGATCGAGAGAGCGCTACCTGCAACTTCGGCCAGTTGTTGGTTTGTTATGAAGTGGAAGTGACGTCACTTAGTCAGTAGCGTGGTTTTCGTCGTCCGAGTGCGTTGTGTGTGATTATTCGCGCGAAACGTGCTTTTGTTACCGGCGTTGTGTAGAAGCTAATTTATTAAACGAATATTATTTAAATTATCGACGTGTTATAAATTCTACGCGTTAAAGTAAAAATTTAATAATCTAACGTAAATTTACTCGCCGGAAAAGGAATTCGACGAATAGTTTTTATAATCACTATGTGATCGCGATTCATCGTTGTGATGCTTTTATAGTGCGGTGTATTGAATCGAAATAATATTATTGTGTGTGATCTTACATTCCGAAGGAGTACTTTTCGCAGCCGATATTTAAATGATCAGGTAAATAAATCATAATTTTTATTAGACTCAATCGTGTACGTTCGAGCTGTTTTTATTCTCGTGTGTGTTGTCACGTGGTGTTTGTTGAAACGAAATCACACGTCTTGTTTTCTGTCTATGCGATCGAAATTCAGCACGAATGATAATTGATATTCTGCGTGTAAGGGCGACGGATAGAATACGATTAAAAATGATTTAAACGTTGGTCATCGGTGGGAAATGTGCTTGAAATATTTGGTATTTGGCGTTCGGTTTTCTCAACAAGTTTCACATGTGATTGGTATTCGTTTTCGTTGCACTGCCATCGACATTCGAAAAACGAGATTCACTCATCTACGGTGGTTTGTTCAGGTAACGGCGAGCCAGGTATTTCATTCTTTCTTTGTTTGAAAGATCGAGTGATCGCATTTCGCTAGACCGTAGGTTTGTTACAGGGAGAAGCAGTAATGCGAGTGATTCATCTGTGTAGTCACTGTTCTTTAGACCTTCTACGCAAGTGGGAAAAGTTGAAATTTCTTTCCGTGAATGCGAATTATCGTATTGTATTGAAAGAGCCAAAGAGGGACAGGTATGAACTACGGTGAAGGGTGAAAACCCCATTCTGGTTATCTGGTTTATAATCTTGTCTGGGTGTGATTGAATGAAATTATCGGTGGATGCATTTAGCTTAGCCAGTGTGTAAAAAAATATAGTAGATTAGTTTCGTTTCGAAGAGCACGTTGTTGTAGCTATTCGTCGCTTATTTTTTTGAAATTATTTACCAAATTTATTTCAACGAGTAGATTAAGTACTTCTCAGCGATCAATTTTTATATGGTACCTTGAAAAAAACTCCACTTTCGGTAAATACTTTGATCAATTTTTCAAAAATGTAGCTACAATATCAATTCGTAAGTCTATCATGCGCGTAACGAAAAGAAAAATACCCTCGTGAAATCCATTTCTTCTTTTTGGTCGTTTGAAATTCGCCGATTACGGTACTAGAATCTTTTTTTATCCGTTACAACAGACGTATTAACGTTCATACTGCGACGACTTATCTTCGACGACATTTCGAATCATACACAATTGCTATTTTATTTACCTCGTTTCTCATACCTTTTCGAATAGATATTACGACGTGAAACTTTGAACGTATGCAATTTTCATTGTGAGTAAATGGAAATACGGTTTTATGGTATATCCGTACCTTTTCTACGTTTTTTTTTTCAAATCGTGTCTTTCATTTAGTAAAAGTCTGCGAAAGAAATTTTGACTTAATAAATGATTCAATGGGCGAGCGTCCTTCAAAGCGCAGCCAGTCTGTCCGGACTTGAAAAGCAACCTTTTTTACCATATCCTGATGACTATCTACGAGTCGATTAAACGTTTCAGAACCAGCTATTGCCACAGTTATTCTCATATTCAAAGAATACAATGTGCATTTGTCATTTTTAATGAGCGATGGAATGTTGAAGAATTTAGTCGAGTAGACGTCTTGAATTTATTCGTTCAGGTAACGAATTATTCAAATTTTAATGATTGATGTATGTTTAATTTAGATTCTATCTCACTATATCTTTTTTTCGAACCTTTGCTTTTTAGTTTTTTTCGTGATCGTGAAAAATATTGGGATTTATTTTTTCTTTATTCCTCTGTAAATGAAAAAAAAAAAACAACTTTAACCTAATCTTGAGCTACCAGGTATAAAGTGTATTGTATACTTAGGGGCAGTTGAGTTATATAGATGCCCTGGAAATATTGGAATAAGCGGTGCGTTATGAATGATTGAACACATCACGAAAATTTCTCAACACTGAACAAGTTTCATGTCTGGTGAACGAAATTAGCTTACCTTATAGCCTCGTATAAATTGTAACGAGACTGATAAAACACACAGAGGAATATTTGAAGAGAGCAAACTTTAACATCTTGATAATTTATAATCGTTCATTTAGATTCGTGCGCCTGGCGTTGTTGGCGAGTTATTATGAATATTAGACAGTATGCATTTTCTAAGCAAACTGAAACTCATCGACTGGTCGAAGTCATGAAATATACAGCCTTTGAGCGATACACCGAAAAGTACGCCTTTTTTTTTGGTACACAAACCGTGACACGAGAAGGTAAATTCGAACCACGATCAAGTTCACGTGCTGTGGTAGTGTGTTTAAATAGCCACCAGAAATATTTCCAGATTGAGATTTTAAAAGCACGATTATTCGGTCGAAACCGATTCGGGGGAGAAGAAAGCGGTTATTTTATCAATGGACTAACGATGGTCACGAATTGATTTTTTTCTTACTTACGAGTAGTTGAAAATAACGTTGGCGAGTTATAGTATGATTGTATCGATTGTCTTTATTTTTTGTAGAGAAATTGTTCTCATCGTAAATATTTTATCAGGTTGAACTTGAATGGCATCGAAACGAACCGTAGATGAGTAATTTGAAACAAAAAATCGCCTTATCTCAATTTCAAAATTTTAGGATTTTTTTTTTTGTCTCCCCAAATGGTGAATTTTTATCAATTATTAATTTATTGCACTCGATTTCTCTTATACTTGAATAATTTATCGAAAACGCGTGTTTTCCTTGCACAAGTCTCACGCAGAGAATTTTTTGGCTCCGAATCATTATCATGAACGAAAATCGCAAACGATCAAAAAAAAAAAAAAAAATACGAAGGTGAACGAATGTGTTGCATATACGCGTTTGCTCATTTTTTTTATATTACAGCTAGGATTAAGCCCAGTTGTAATTTTTTTCTGCTGTGGTATTTTTTTTTTCATTTTTTTATTTTAATTCGTGTAGTTTGGGTTATACATACATGAACGTATTTTGAGAAATCAAAATAAATGAGCAGCTTGACGTTTAATGCGTCATGGTTTTTATGCTCGCATTACCCGACTCCATTTCTAATACACGTTGTCGTGGTCGGATTTCTTTTCAACTTTGACAGAAGTTTGGCCTACACTTATTGGATTTTATACGAAAATACCTCGTTACATTGAATTTTTAATTTAAAGTTTATTTTTAATCGTAATCGCATGCATGGTCGGTCTTGATAGACAAGTTGTTTGCCATATCGGTATACTCGTTTTGTTGTATCACTGGCTAGCGAAGATGTGTTTTGCATTTTTTTTTTACGTTTGATTTGATTGGATGTTTATATACGAGTGTTCTATTCTGTGTTACGTAACATGTGATCTGGTCTGGAGCCAGGAGACTTGCTGCGAAATTTTTAGTCTCCATTGTTAGAAAAATTTCGAGTTTTCAGACTCCCAAAAATTGAATAATTTTTTTTTTTGAAATTAGCATTTTAATTTGTGTTTTTTCAATCATTTTTTTCTGTTTTTATAGCTTTTTTTCACTTTGGTGATTTTTTTAAAAAAAAAGTTTCTTGAGAATTTTAGTATTTTACGAGAGTGTGCTTTTTTCAAGTTTTATTTTTTTCCATCAAATTCATTTTCAATCGTTTTATTTATATATTTTTTAAATTATGCAATATTTCAACTCTTTTTTACCATTTTTTTTCTAGTTGAATTTAGTTTTCGTTTTATTACCTATATTTTGTTATTTAGTTTTCTTTTTTTTTTGGTTCATATTTTTTATTAATCAATTGATTTTTTAATTCTTTTCTTGGTTTTGATTTTTTTTCTTCTTTTGATTTACTAATTTTTTTTTTCTTCAAATTTTTATATTTTTTTCAAACGATTTTGTTTCCAATTTCAGTTTTTTCTTTACAATTTACACATTTTGAAATTTTAACCAAGTATTGTATTTCTAGTTTTCATTTTGTTTCAATTTTTCAATTTTTCTTTTTTTTTTCAAGTCTACATTTGTCAAAATTTTGTTTTTATGGTCCCATTTTTTTGGGGGGGGGGGGGGGGGGTTTTT
>FIZT01036694.1:0-16191 GCA_900065295.1 Paracoccus marginatus
AAAAGACCTCACTAGGGTATACGAAAAAAAGCATGGAAGACCTCACAAGTACCGAAACACAAACACACAGAAAATGTGTATCACATGAGGACATACACAGAAATGCGTATCACATGAGGACATGCATTGAAAATGCGTATCACATGAGGACATGCATTGAAAATGCGTATCGCGTATCACATGAGAACATACACTGAAAATGCGTATCACATGAGGACATGCATTGAAAATGCGTATCACATGAGGACATACACAGAAAATGCGTATCACATGAGGACATACACAGAAATGCATATCTAATGGGGAACTACATGTAAAATGCCCATCAGATGAGGAACTATACAGAAATGCCTATCACATGAAAAACTACAAGTCAAATGTTTATCAGATGGGGGGGGGGGGCTATGTATGAAATGCCCATCAGACTGGGAACTTTACACAGAAGACTTATTCGTGGTGTCGCGGGTGGAGCGTCACACGGCCGAGTGTTGTGCAAATTGTGAAATATACATGTCAAAAAGGAAAAAACTGAGGATACCAATCTAAAAAAATTGCAAAAATTACAAAAAAGTTGAATGATCACTTTTTTGAAAACAAAAAAGTGATAAATGAAAACAATAAAAGAAAAATGAGAAAAATGAAACAGAAAATGGAATTGAAAAGAAGAGGAAGGGGAGAAAATGTAGAAAAATAAAACAGGGGAAAAAGAAAAGAGATGAGAGAAAAAAGAGGAAAAATGAAAAATGAAAAAGAAAAAAGATGAAAAGAAGAAAAAGAAAAAAGAAAAAAAGAGAAAAGAGAAAGAGAAAAAAAATTTTCAAAAGACAATTGTGACTTTTGGCCGCGCATTTCAGCCTCTCACTTTTCGTGACCACGCGTTTCGTAGTGTCGCAATTTTGGAATCCCCCCCCCCCCCCCCCCCCCCCCCCCCCGCGGGAGAAACATTAAACATGTCCACGTTAATATAAAATACTCTTAAAACTAAATATATTTCTAAAAATTGAAAATATGCATTATGCATTCAAGAAAATACAATGATATCCACACACCGCGATATCTTTGCTCCAAACAACCGTATGGGACATGGCATCCCATAACTGAACAATATTATCGAATCCGGCGGTCAAGAACTGAGCCAGATCGGGATGGGCAGCCAGTGCCCAAAGTTCGTCAGTATGGCCGAGAACCACCGGACTGAATCCTAGCGACAGCGAACCCATCAGGATGCAATTCTTCGTCGATCCGACTAGCAGCTGAGATCCTCTGCCTTCGGACAAGGCACGAATACCTCCCAAATGTTCGGCAATCTATACACAAAATCGTTTGTTTTTAATTCATACAAATAATATTATACACTTCAATTATTTCCAACAAAAAAAAATAATAATTGTAAGAGCGTCTGTCTCACTTGAGCTTCGAATCCGGTAGGTTGTAGGTTACCGTCGAATTGAACAATTCTGCCGTCTTTACCGCCTCCAGTAATTATGCTGCCTTCTTTGAGTACGCAGATCGAGAAGACCGATCCTTCGTGTACGCTTTTTACCACCTTCAAGATGGTATTTTTACCTGTAATTCGAAAAATGCGGTCAAATGAAGGGAAAAATGAATCAAAAATTGAATAAAATCAAGTAAAACGTCATTTAGATACAGCTTCTGAACGTGCTCCATTCTGGCTCTCATTTGCCCCTGCTGAAGTACTCAAAATTCCCAATCAATTCCACCTACCTCTATTCCAAACAATAACATTTCCGTTCGAATCACCCGACAGAACATCCCCTTGTTGAGTGAACGCCAGACAGGTCACATATTTCGGCCGATCTCGACTACCTTCGAATAGTCCCTGCCTCTTATACAGCGTACCACCCGCATCCAGCGTCCAAAAGCTGATATGGTTCTTGCCGCAAGTAACGATGGTATTTTTGTCCAAAGGATGGAACTCGGCAGCCACCACAGTATCCATTGAGCACTGCAACGAGGCAAGAAGATTAGTAAGTCCATTCGACGAATCAGCAGGCTTGTTTCTCGTACGTACTTTTGTCTCGGTAATCCTATGCCCTTTGTCGCTCCTTTGCCAGTCCCAAATCGAAATATTGTGATCGTTGGCTTCGTCGACGGCGCACAACAAAGTTCCGCCATCCTATCGAAATCACAGCGAAAATAAATACGATTATCTCGTGTTTCCGTGTACATACGATAAGATGAGATGTTCAATTTTGCATAATTATCGGGGCTCACTTACCGCTTTTGAAAATGATAAACAACTAATTGACCTTTCGAATTCGCCTAATCCGATAATACAGACGGTGGCCAAGCTGACGGAATTCCATATACGTATATGAGGCTGTAAAAATAGCGCCGAATCGTGATACCATACCGTTATCGTCAAGTTATTTAATCGCCTTCATAACTAATGTATCTAGAGATAATTGCACTACCCAAAGTGTCTTTCTGCCTCCTTCCCTTCACCAGCCTTATATCGAAGTAATTAACGCGACGTATTTAATTCATACGAGAGTACCCGTACTCGCGATCGTCGGTACTTACTTTGCCTTCTCTGACGTCATGTCCTGCCGTCTGACCGGTCGCCACTAATAGCTTGTTGGGATGGATGGCCAAGCTGCAACAAAGTAAATTAAAAACGGTAATTAATTTTTCAATTTTTGCTTCAATTTTTCAACCGTTTCGAAGAAAACAATTTAGCAATTCTTTTTACAGGGCTGATCGAGTTGAACGAAAAATGAGTTTCCAAAATTTTCACGAGGTAAGAGTAAGACTGCGGTTGAGATTTCAGAAAATTTCGGCTTATTAGGCACAATGGCACATACACAAATTACACGATCTCTTTTTTCACGATTTTTTTAATTTTCTTAATTTCCAGGCGATCCAGGGTGCCGCATTTCAAAAATCCAATGGTTCCAAAAATATCAATACTTTTCCAATGTGTTCCAAACATGGTAGGAAAATTTTTCCACATAATTTTCGCCCAAATCATTCATTTTCCAGCCTACAGTTGTTTTTTTGAACACTCGAAATTTTTTCAGGGGTTCCAAAAGTACTCAGATTAGCTCTGAGTATTCCCAAAGCGGCAGGTAAATTTTTTCCCCAGCAAATTCAACTCAAATGATTTATTTATTAGTTCGAAATATCGTTTCTTGAGGTTTTCAAATTTTTTTCAGGTGTTCCAAAAGTACTGATACTTCCTGAATGAGTCTCCGAGCTGTCAAAAAAAAATTCAGGTAATTTTGATCCAAAAAATTCAGTTTCAGCTCAAAATAGAATTTCTTGAAATCTTCAAAAATTTCCCAGGAGTTCCAAAAGTACTTGATTTTGCTCTGTGTGTTCCCAAAGTGACACGAAAATTTTTTTCAGAGTAAATTTACCTCAAATGATTTATTCATAGTTCGAAGTATCGTTCTGGAAGTTTTCAATTTTTTTTTTAGGGGTTTCAAAAACACTGATACGTACTTTCTCAACGAGTTAACAAATCGATAAAAAAAATTTCAGGTAATTTTAATCCAAAAAATTCAGTTTCAACCCAAAATATAATTTTTCATAACTTCCAAAAATTTACCAGGGGTTCCAAAAGAACTTGAATTTGTTCTATGTGTTCCCAAAGTGGCACGAAAATTTAATTCAAAGTAAATCAACTTCAAATAATTTACTTAGAGTCCGAAATATTGTCTCTGGAAGTTTTCCAATTTTTTTTCAGGGGTTCCAAAAATATTCATACATCTTCAATAAGTCACCAAACCGACAAAAAATTTTTTGGGCAATTCTAATTCAGAAAACTCATTTCCAGCTCAAAATAGCATTTTTTAAGATCTTCAAAAATTTTTCCAGGGGTTCCAAAAGAAGTGGTACTTTTTTGCGATGCCAAAACAGCACGAAAAATTTTTCCAATTAAATTTGTAATCCGGATTACTCATTTTCAACCTGAAATATCGTTTCTTAAATTTTTCAAATTATTGTCAGGGGTCCCCAAAATATCAATGCTTTTTCAATGTGCTCCCAAAACAACAGAAAAATTTCTCAGGCAATTTTAATCTGTATCATTATTCCAGACAACATTTATTTGGTGAATTTTGAAAATTTTTCCATTTCAAGTCTAAAATATCATTTTCAGCACGAAATATAATTTTTAGAATTTAAAGAAAAAATTTCAGGGGGTTCCAAAGGTATCGATACTTTGGTCATGTGTCCCCAGAATGACAAAAAAATATTTTCAAATGAATTTAATCCAAATTATTTTTTCTAGCTCGAAATATCGTATTTTAAAATTTTTCCAGGGGTTCCAAATGTAATGTCATTTTTTCAAAGTAGTCTCAACTGACACAATTTTTTTCCAGGAGAATAATCTTCTCCAAACTACATTTCCAGGCCAAAATATTATTTTTAGAATTGGAAAAAAAAAATTCAATCAGGGGTTCTTAAAGTACTAATGCTTATAAAATGTGTTCCCCAAGTAACACGATGTTTTTTCAAGTGATTTTAATTTGAATGATTCATTTTCAGCCAAAAATTAAGATTTTGGATAGGTATTCAGAGAAAATTTCTAGGGCTTCCTAAAGTATTGGTACTTTTTCAAAAAGTTGCCAAACTCGCACGAAATTTTTTTCAGACGATTTCAATTTGAACGAGTAGCTCGTAGCCTAAAACATCATTTTTGGAAATTTTGAAAAATTTTTCTAGGGGTCTGAAAAATTCAGAAAATGCCCGGGAAAAAATCTGAAGGCTAAATTTCGACGTTTTTTGCGTCCAAAAAATCCGACCCATATTCGCACGAAATCCTCCCTCTTACCATTTGATATCGTCGGTATGGCCCAAATAATGCCTCTGGCTTTGTTCTTCGGAATTATACAGTACGACGACGGCCGCCACGAAGTAGACGATCTCTCCGGTCGGCAATAGGTATAAATTCGATCGGCAGTCTTTACCTCTATAGCCATAGCTGTAACAATCGTAGTCAAGGAAAAGGTCGCAATTCGGATGGCTATTTTTATCCACTCTCGCTCGGCGTCATCGTCTTTGGTCTCGCTAATGACCCGTGACAGATCTATACATACTGAATTGTCAATATGTAAAGTCTACACCGAATAAAAAGGATACACCCATTCTAATTTCAGTCTAGAATGCGGTGCTGTGGCAACCTTGGAGATATCGTACGTATCCATTAATTCGGTCGGAGCGTACAGGCAGATCGGACGGCCTCTCAAGTACATCCGCAAACTTCCATCTTCCGAGTTGTAAGACGTGTCCCGAGTCCTGTGCAAAAAATAACGTCATCGATATTTAGAAAAAAAAAAAAACAAAAAAAATACACTCTACTAATCTATTTTTATAAACCGAGCAGAAAGCTTCGAAAAACTCACGTTTTTTTCATCATTTTGACTAATTTAAAGCGAACAAATTACTAAAAGCAACGCACGTAACCGATCATGCAAAAATCACTACTGATGAAAAATACCAATACCAATCACCGCGCTCTACACCCAGTACCAACCGAGGAAGCTGATAAAATTTCAAACATACATTGCAACAAGCGATAAGCATACCTACATCGAAACATATAGTCAATTGCCGCGTAAACAGCAGATAAAAACTTACTCCATTACAGATGAGTATTTATTTACGTATAGAAAAACACCACCAATTAATACGACCAAGTTTACAGCAAAACCGGCTTATTTTTATCCGGCTTTTTTTTTGCGAGATCTCTCTATACGACGATGGGTTCTTTTCAAGGTTTTGTTCGCGATCGCGAGATACGAACGTAACGTAGCAGTAAACCGACTAGTTCGATACAGGAGACCGCAACAACAGAACCATCAACCAAGTGCACCTCGAGCATAACACACGCAGACGTTTATGGTTTATGTCATCGACCATCACATCCAGTCGCTAGTCTGTAGCTCTGTACGTTCAAACACGCTCCACTGTATTGTGTGCTTCTACGTGCGCTCGTAAACGGCGAATTATTATTATCTATCGTCTACGAAGAGAAAAGAGCGTGCGAGATGCGGCCACAACTTGCATTGAGAAACATACACGATCATTACCGAATACTTTTCAAGGCTACGTCGTACTGTGCACTATACAAAATAAAACTTGCGATTCCCAATCAACTTACATTGTTGCCGTACTATTTTTTCCAAAAAACAAAAGATGCACTCGAAGTAAAACCAATCGAACCAGAAGGATGTTTTTAGCTCAAATGATACGTACCCCAGAAGAGACACAGCTATAAGGAAAAGGAAGCCACTCGAATACTCGCAAAGGTCAATATTGAACATGCCACTGTATACATCGAAGCATTTGAATTATTAATTTGTTTATTTTGTAACTCATCGGAGAGTTTTTTGGATATTTTTACCACGACCAAATACTCCTGCCTTGTACTTTCGACGTTTAATTACCGTTATTAATTTTCTCGAGTAAGTAAACAGGCGATTGGAGGACTTCACTTATATATTATTTTTTTAGGTCAGCGTAATTTTTTATCTTGATATGCAAGTACCTACTTCGAGGAGGAATTTTTCTCGCCATTTTTGGTCTTCAAGGGCAACACAAAACGTTCACGTATACGACTTGTCATTTCATGGATTGAAGACTCAACCCGCATAAGGCATAGGCATGACAAAAAAAATGGTTCTAATAAGAGAAAATTACTAGGTACGTTTATACGTACCCCCAAATAAGACGACAAAAATGGAGAAAAAATAAACAGCGATAGGGTCATTTTGAATTCAAAATAATAGTTGAGAAAAAAAAGGGAGACATTTTCACGTCAATTTTCCAAATTATAGCATAGAAAACCACTCAAGGTTTTAGCGGAGTCGAAAAAGACTGAATTGATCCTTTTGAAAAAAAAGGCAAATTTTTTTCTACGATTTTTTCTGCAATTTTAAAAAATTTAAAATTTTTAAAATTCGATGAAAGACCCGGATTCACCAAAAACTGAAATTTTCAATTTTTTAAATTTTTTTTTCGATGTCTTTTGCCTTACTTATTTGCAATCAATCGGATTTTCAATATCATAGAAATGTCCACCGAGTTGGAAATCAATGCTGCAAGTACCTGTAGTCGAATTGGTGATTTTCTCGGTTTCATCCAGCCAATTTTTTTGAGCTGAAATGATTTTGGACACTGCTGCATGTTCAATAGAGCCAAGTAGACAAATCCTAGTTGAAAAACATTTTCTTTCGAATGATTTTCTACAGTTTTGAAATATCCTAAAAATGAGCTGATTTGCCAAAAAACGAAATTTTCCATTTTCGAACCTTCTTTTGGCGTCTAGACCTCCAAAACCATTGAAATGTCTTTCGAGTTTGAAATCGAAGGTAGACTGCAATCGAGTGGGTGAGTTCATCTATCTGATTTAGCAATTTTTTTCCAGCCAATGTAAATTTTGTAGACCACTAAAAGAGTGATACTTTCCGAAGCAGACCGAATTCAACGATTTCCAACAATTTCAAAAAATTGACAAATTTCGAAAAAGTCCGCAAAATTTTGATTTTTCAAAAAAAAAAGTCATTTTCGATTTTAAAATTTTCCTTTCGCGTCCTTCGCCTCACTCGCACCCAATTTAGGACTCCGAAATCGTTGAAACGTCCACTCAACTTACTAGAAGCAGAAAGCAGGCTCGTCTCATCGCATAGATAATTTCATCTGCCCGATTCAGCAATTTTTCAGAGCCAAAATGAACCTTGGGGATGACCAAAAGTGTTCGAGAGTCAAATAAAGATTGAGTTCACTTGGGCAAAAATTTTTTCGAATGATTTTTTGCAATAGATTTTTGAAAAATCGTCAAAACGACCTGATTTGTCAAAAAACGTAATATCGAATTTTTCAGCTTTCATTTAATGACTGTTGTCCTATTTGCAATCAGTTAGATGCTCGATTTCGTTGAAATGTACTTAGAGCTGAAAGCAGAGGCTGGACAGTTCAAAAAAAAAAAAATCAGTTTCAGCAATTTCAACGATTTTTGGTCAAATTTGAAATCTAGGTGCAGCAGAAAACAGGCCATCTGTCATTTTTAGAATTTCTTCTCAAAAATAGATACTAGATAGGCAATTAGAATAACGCTGGCAACTGAATATTTTTTGCTCCATCTTTTCAGGTTTTTCGTGATACCAATTTACTGTAGGTACAATGTCCTCAAAAAAAAAAAAAAAGAAAAAGAAATCCTAAAAAATTGGAAATTTCTTTTTGGCAATTTTAGACATAGCTAATGCAAATTTTTTTCATTTTTTTTTCAATTTTGAGACACCATTTTTTTAAAAAAAAATTCAAATAAATTTTTAGAATTTTTGAACCAAATAGATTAGGAACTCCGCGAGAAAAAATTCCCCATAATTTTGTATTATTTTTTCAGACCGGTTTATTGGAAAATGTTTTCTAATAATCTTCTGATGTTCGCAAATTTTTCACATTTCAGCGAAAATTAGGCCATTTTCGAAAATTCAATAATTACATTATCTTTTCAAAATATTCTGAATTTTTTCTCATAATTTCGCCAGAAAAATTCTAAAAAACCATCAAAAATGTTCGAAAAAAAATCGTCAAAAGCCACCAATCTACTCAAAATGTTTCAAAATTGCGGTCCGACAGTTTCTAAGCATTTCGATTTAAAAAAAAAAAAAATTGTCCCAATTTTCTATCAAAACTTTCTCATAATTCCGCCAGAAAAATCCAAAAAAATCATCGGAAATGTTCAAAAAAAAAACCGTCAAAAATCATCAATGCGTCCAAAATGTTTCAAAATTACGTCAAATATTTTCTGATCATGTTAATCATCTTTTGAATTTTTCTGAATTTATTTCAAAAAAAAACAATTTCAAATTTTCTATCAAAATTTTCTCATAATTCCGCCAGAAAAATTCCAAAAAATCATCGAAAATGTTCAAAAAAAAATTCGTCAAAAATCATCAATGAGCCCAAAATGTTTCAAAATTACGTCGGACATCTTCTGACCTTTTTCATCATTTTTTAAATTTTTCTGAATTTTTTTCAAAAAAATAATCCCAATTTTCTATCAAAAATTTCTCATAATTTGATCAGAAAAAAGCAACAAAAAAATCATCGAAAACGTTCAAAAAAAAATCGTCAAAAATCATCAATGTGCCCAAAATGTTTCAAAATTACGTCGGATATTTTCTGACCGTTTTTATCGTTCTTTAAATCATTCAGAATTTTTTCCAAAAAAAATAATTCCAATTTTCTATCAAAAATTTTAAAAAAACAACAAAAAAATCATCGAAAACGTTCGAAAAAATCGTCAAAAATTATCAATGTGCCCAAAGTACCTCAAAATTACGTCACACATTTTCTGCCTTTTTTCCCAGGGTTGCAGGTGGATTTCACTTTGGAGCTTTCCAAAGTTTTACGAAAAAATTTTCGGATAAACTGCCAAAAATTAACAAAAAAATTCGTGCAATTTTACAGTTTTTTTTTTTATTTTCAAATTAAAATTTGGCCATGAAAAACAGAAATTCGAGTGAAAAAAATGGAAAAATATTTCTTGGAAAATTTTTAGAAAAAATTGAAAAGTATGAAAGAGTCATTCCAAATCATCGTAGTCAAATTTTGATTTTTTTAAAAAATTTGATTAAGAGAGGGAAAATAGGTAGGTAAATTTCTAAACTATCTCACAAATTATCCGCTCACAACATCATTATTTCGAGATGATGTGGACAAAATACCCCTCCCCTCTTCTCCCCTCCACTGTACGAAAATTTCTTATTCTATGGGACCAAAAATACATCTTCAAATTCACCTCCTACCCAATTCTTGCGGCTAATAAAAATTAGCCTACCACTTTAGCTCTACTCGCAATTGCACTCAACATTATTAGTTATGTACTCAATTACTCATTACACGCGAAATTCACTACATATTTGCCATCACTATCGACATCGATGGAAGTGGTCGTAAAACAACACCTTCTGTACTCTCACAAGACCTACATGTATACTGGTCGTAATTCCCCGTAGACAATATATACCTACCGGCAAAGGGCAAACGTGCATAAAACTCGACCTTGAAACACGACTAATCCAACAAGTTCGCAACGCAGACAGACTGGCAACTCGCGGCTAAATATGTACCTAGCTATTCGCGCAATTAGACGAATTTTTTTTCAGTTTGGCTCGGCTCGCACGACAAATTGCAATAGGGCGAAAAAAAATACCGAAAAAATTCGCACGAGCCACATGTACTGTACTATAAATTACAGCCAAAAACCTACGCTTATGTAAAATAATGCATTAAAATATATGTATTATTCGTTCGTGCATCAGCCGGAGTCTGCGTGATAATCGCCATTATCGTAGCGTAAAAATATAAAAATTAATAAGTAAATATAAGCTGAAGCGAGATAATAATGAAATTAAATACGCCATCGCTATGTATAGAGGTATATAGACACGTGACAAAACAACATACAGGTTCGAATGACCCAACCTCGCCGAATAATTTGAATAATTATCGGGTGCTTTACAACTCTTTCAGCGTCTTCCATTAAGCCATAAATCATAAAATTCCGCCGAGATGTTTATTTATTGTCTCGTGAGATGATCTCGTACATATTGTACAGGTATCAGGTATGCGAGTATATATTTACAATATGTAATTAAATTTCAATTTTTACACCGCCTTCGTACCCTCCTCATTCCCAGCCCAATATTAAGATTATCAAAAAAAAGAATTGCTGCAAGCTGCAAATAAGGAACATGGAAAGGGTCAAGCAGATCGCAGCGCGAAAAGCCACACGTATTTTTCATCATTTTTTTACACAATTATTCGCAGCATAGGTTGGTAAACAGTAGGCAGACGTACACAGTATATGTAGGTTATTTTGTACAGAAAAAGAAAAAATTCAAAATACTAACCCATGTTTTAAATGAGCATTGAGATTCTGCGACGGTAAAGGACGCATATGCAAGTTAAATAAGGATTTTGTACTTAGTCTGCAATAAAATAAAAACCTTGGTCAAATAATCGACGAGTTTTCTCACATTCGTATTGAAAATAAAAAAAAAAAGAAGAACAACGTTAGCTATATATAGAAGTACAACTTTGTAACGATGTTTTTCAAATACCAGTCAAGGTTACCTACATGAACCCGATTCGCGAATTTCTTCGATGATTTTATTTTCACCTTCTCGTCCTACTCCTCACTCTTCTTCTCGAATAGATAAGATTGTAACTACACACATATTATACCTGTTTCTGGTCTAGTATGATCGATATGTGAAAGGTTAAAAGATCGACGACGTTCATAGTCATACGAGAGGTGATAATTGCGAGTAATTGAAAACATAATTATCGAGCGAATATGTATGTCTAGAAACAGAAAGTCCTTCCATTGTGATTATTATGATCCGATAATAAAATATGTTGTCACGGTTCATTTTCATTTTTATATAAGCGGTACGTCGATAAACGAGCATTACTAGCGGGTATACTTGCCTTCGACTCGGCCGAATTTTGCAAAAGGATTTTACCTTAATTTTTTTCTGTGCGTATTTCGATCATTTTTTCATTTTTTTATTTTTGGACTTTTTTTTTTTCAAAATTGAAAAAAAATTCAGTGAATCAACGTTGAAGAAAAACTGAGGCTAAAAAAATTATTTTGTTCTGAATAAAAACTGTTGAATATTCTTTTCAAAGTAAATATTATAAATATCTGTCAAAAAAATAATAATTTCACAAAAAATGATTCTACTGTGAAAAATCAATTTTTGAAAAATTTTGGATTACTATAAAAAATGGCAAACAATTTTTTGGCACTGAAAATCAAAAAATCGGGTTTTTAATTTCTCAAAAATTTATAAATTTTTACATATTTTCTATAAAATTTTTCCAAGTATTTCAAAGATTGAAAAAATTAGCTTTTTGAAAATGAAAAATAAATACTTATTTGATGATTTTTTCCGCTTGAAAAATTCTAAAAAATTGAAGATTTCAATATTGTAGCTAAATTTTCATTTTTAAAGAAATTTTCAAAATTTTCTACTCTTGTGAAATTTTCAAATTCTGATTTTTTTTAAATTATACCTACAGCTTGAAAATTTTTACAGAAATTTAATTTTAAAATGAAGTGGTTCTCAAAATCCTCAGAATTGTTAAAATTAGAAAAGTTTTAAAACAATTATGGTTTGATGTTGAAAATTGGAAAATTTCACATTATTGTTAAAAAATTTTCTCAATAAATTGACAATTTTGAAATTTTAATTTTCATCAAATTTTTAAAAATGACTGAAAAATTATTGAAAAGACCTTGAAAAATAATTTTGTTTTTGGTTTTTGATTTCTTTTAGAATTTTCGAGCTGAAAATTTTTTTAAAAGAATGGTTTCCAAAGTTGTTGAAATTTTGGTTTTTGAAAATTCACCTCTCTACTTTTCAAAAAATTGCCAAATTTTCAGTAAAAATTTAAAAAAACTTCAGTTCTTCAGAATTTCTCATTTCTTTGAATTTTCGATTTTTTCCTAATGTTGAATCGAAAATTATTTTATCAAAATTTCGATTAAAAAAAATTGATTTCTTAGAAATTTTGTACCTAAAGTTTGTAAAGAACTTTTGAAAATTTTGATTTCCAAGGTTTTTAAAATTTGAAAAAAAAATTTAATAGATAGGTACGTACTATAGGAAATAGGAGAAAATTTTTTTGACAATGAAAATCAAAAAAAAGGTTTTTGAACAATTAATTTTTTAAAAATTGATAAATTTTAAAATTTTTTTACTCTAAAAATTAAAAAAAAAATAGCTTTTAGAAAATTCAATTGTTACCAAATTTTGAAATTCTCTAATTTTTGAAAAATAAATATGTATTTGACAATTTTTTTAGGAATTTTTTTTATTGAAAAATACAAAAAATTGAAGATTCTAGTATTTTAGTTGAGTTTTTGTTTTATGAAAAATTTTCAAAATTGTCTACCTGCTTTTGAGAAATTTTGAAGTTTTTCAATTCCTGATTTTTTTAAAATTACAACTAGAAAATTTTTTCAGAAATTCAATTTGAAAAAAAATGGTCTTCAAAATTCTCAAAATTGTTGAATGAAAAAATCCTAAGACAGTCATGGTTTGATGTTAAAAATTGGAGAAATCCACATTATTTTTGCAAAAATCCAAAAAAAAAAGATTGGTTTTGAACTTTAAAATTTTTTTTCATCAAATTTTTAAAAAATGACTAAAAAATCATTAAAAAGAGTTCGAAGAATATTTGATAATTTTTTTTTTGAATTTTCAATTTCTTTTAGAATTTTTGAGCTGAAAAAATTAAAAAGAAAATTGGTTTTCTAATTTGTTGAAATTTGGTTTTTGAAAATTCAGTTTTCTATTTTTCAAAAAATAGCTAAATTGTTTTCAGTAAAAATTTCAAAAAATTTCAGCTCTCAAGGAATTTTATATTTCTTTGAATTTTTGATTTTTTCCGAATGTTGAATTGAAATTTATTTAATCAAGATTTCGAATTTGAAAAAAAAATTGATTTCTTAGAAATTTTGTAGGTAAATATTTAGAAAGAACTTCTAAATTTTTTTTTTTCAAGGTTTTTTCAATTCGGAAAAAATTTCTTTTTTCAAGAAATTTCATTTTTAAAAACTGTTTAAAAAATTATGTTTGAAAATTTTGTGCAATTTTTTTTCAATTTTGATGAAATTTCAAAATTTTTTAATTTTTAAAATAAATTTACGCATTTTTTGTAGGTATTTGTTTTTCATTGTTCAATTTGAAAAAACATGGGGAAAATTTTGATTTTTTAAAATAAATTTTCAACAAATTTTTCAATTTTTAAAAATTTTGAAAAAATGTGATTTTTTTTGAAAATTTGATTTTTAAAAAATTTGATAAATTTTTCATTAAAATTTTTTTTTTTTTAATCGCCCAAATATTTGAAAGCACCAATCCATCTATGAGAAAGGCGCAGAAGGAGCGATTTAAAAAAGCCTACTTTTTATGCACCGATTCCTCTCCACCCTCACACCTCTCTAAATTCGTCTCTTTTTCATTCATTCTCAATGCCTCAATTCTCAACTTGATACGAACCGATATCGCACTTTCTACCTCGTTTTAATCCATTAATAATCGTACTTACAAACGTAGGTACATATGTACTACGTAGACGCACGTATATGACGCGACGACGAATCAAATTCATAAAATCACACAAATGAAATCGCCTCTCGCGGCTCGCGTTTGTTTACATAAAACGTGAACACTTTCTACTCACATTGCGACCTCTGCCCTTGACTCGGAGTCAATTGGCGCTGGCGTAAAATTACTATACGTTCGTTCAGACAGATTCATATTCTCTCTTATCGCGTACGTACGTATCAATTCGACAGTGGGAGAGATAATAATGGTAATAATAATAATCAGGCGGTGAAGTGATACACAAGAGTAATTAAATCGAAGCGTGTTCGTATTTACGTATACTACATACAATAAGACGAGGATCCGAGGCAATTCTATTTCGCCGTTATCCTCCGCGATGGATACCCTCCCACACCTCATCCTTTCCGTATATCGTGTACGTACACGATCAACGCAATACCAATCAAATTCGCACCCTAGGCACGAATTACAATACATCTACCTATAGATAAACTGAACGCCATTCAAATGTTAATTCAAAGTCAAACCGAACTTCAATATGGAGAAGAAAAATTGCCATTCGTATTACATACAAATCGTGCAACTTGCACCGCCGAAATCCATCCACCCGTCAGGCCACATCAATCATGCAATAGCCTACCCTTACTAACCTATTCGTATTGGTGGTTGGAGATACGTTCGCATACGCTGCGTTGTTGAAGTCGCCGGTCGAGCTCCATTTCTTCGAATTGTACAGGTTGGTGGACGGTATAGGGGTCGGTGGTTTCAGGCAGTTTCCGGTCGTCGGTCGGGTCGGCGATGGAGCCGGTGACATTGGAATGGGCGAGACGCTGCTGGAGCTGTGCGAGTCCGAATGCAGCGAGCCGGTCGATTGGTAGTGGATTCCTTTCCTGTACATCGACACCAATACGATCATTTAGCAATGCGTACTCGAATAATAGCGATACGTACATATACATACAAATACAGTACACATAATAAGTCGAATACGTCGTAAATATTTAATGAATCACGGGAGAACGTGCTCGTCTGAAAATTTGCTCATTTTGGTGCGGGCATACTACTTATACGGACACGTATCGTATGTCTGCAGCGTTTCATTATTCCATCCTATCACCTTTTTTTTTTTCGAGTTCCTGTCTCATCATCGAAGAGGTTCGTAACTCGTAAATCATATTATGTATTACAGCAAATGCATAAAATGGTCCAGAAAAAAGTTGCAGGCATCGCTAATGGTACTTTACGACCGACGCGACGTGATATGACGTACCTTTGCGGTAATGATGAAGAATGACTAGCGACTCTGCGAACTGGTTCTCTATTCGATATGATTTCGGAATGTGGTCGATAGCGTAGTCCATCTCGAATGCCGCCGGAGCTCAATGTGTGGTGATTGCCTGCGTGTTGATTTACGTCTGCGAAAAAAGAATGAAAATTGAAATCAAATTACAGAATGAAAGGAGCGAAATAAATACGAAACGAATTAGCGAGATGATTTATCCATGATTGTAGGTGCTGCGGGACGAGTCGAGGTGAATAGCCCCGTACATGCGGTGTTGATTTTACTAGGGAGCAGAATGATTGAAAAAAATTTAAAATTTAAAAAATTAAAAAATCAGAAAAAGTAAAACGATTTCAAAAATTGAGAATTTCAGAAAAATTGTAAATCTTCAAGAAATCATGAAGATGGGAGAAATTAGGAATCACAGAAGAGCTGAAAATTTTGGTGAAATCAAGAATTTTCAACAAGTTGAGATTTTTCAAAAAACCCAAAATTTTGTGCCAGTTGAAAATATTCCAAAAATTGTCAAATTTAAAAAATTTTGAATTTTGAAAAAATTGAATATTATCTTAAAATTAAAAAAATTGAACAAATTTTTGAAAATAGGAATTTTCAAAAAATGAATTTTTAAAAAAAAAATAGAAAAAAATAGGAAATCACCCAAAAGTGAAGAATCATTGAAAAATGGGTGGGAGGGTAAATATTGGTCGAATGAAAGATCCAATGCCAGATTCGGTTTCTGCGGGTCAAACTACCCCCATCTAGACACTTTTCGCGACAATTTTGGCAAAAATT
>FIZT01036707.1:0-15900 GCA_900065295.1 Paracoccus marginatus
AAAAGTGTCGATGGGGGTAATTTGATCCGTAGAATCAGAATTTGGCATCAGAATTTTTTTTGACCAATACTCCCCCTAGTACTCCGTCAGAGCTTGAGATTTCTACACAAAAGTGCATTTTTCATCAAGGCCCACCTGAGCTAAAAATCTGAAAAAATTACTACTATGTTGTGCTTATGTAGGCATTGTAAGTCCACATCTGTGCCAAAAAGAAAAATAGAATTATCTTCTCATATTTTTGAAATTGATTTTTAAATTTCTAAGTAGGTTTTCAGCTAGAATGTGGTGCAAAAAAATCTGAAAAAATTCTCAAAAGTTTGTCACCACTCCCCGTACCATACCATATAAATTTCAAACTTTTTAGTTCATTAGGTAACGAAATGAGATTTTTCAACGAAAAACCGATATTTTGGGGGTTGAGGGAACAGAAGGTGAGGTGGGAGGTGGAAAAATCCCCGCTAAAAATTTTTTTGGTGTCCCTAATAATGTCTGATAGATAGTTTTGAAAAATAGCTCTTGAGCAGATTCACCTATCTTAACCGGGGATACCCTTTTAAATCTGATCAAACTTTCAACTTTTCGAATTTGACTAAAGAATACTTTAAAATTTCCGATTTTGAAATGAAGATTTCAGGCGAAATTATCGTGTTTTTAAATTTTACCAGAATTTTCAATTTCTGGCCTTTTTTTTCAAATGCCGAAATTTTAATGAAATTTTTGATTTTTCCTTTTTTGAAAACTTGAGTAGAATTTTCAATCTTTTGAAATTCTACCATAAAATTCCAAACTTGGTAATGAAAAACGTTTCCATTTTTTAAACATTGGCAAAATTTATGATTTTTTTACATTTTTATCAGGACGATTTTGATATTTAGAATCCTTTAACTAAATATTAAAACTGATCTACCTAACTTTCAACTTTTAAAATTTTTCTGACATTTTGACTTTAAAATATTTATTTTTCAATTTTCAATATTTCAGAAAAATTTTTAGTTTCAAATTTCAAAATTTCACTTGAACTTTCGATTTTGATCTTTTTGAAAATTTAAAACTTCAGAATAATTTTTGGTTTCAGTTTTTATCTTTTTGACCTTTGCGAAAATTTTTTATTTTGTGCTTCAACATTTGAATGTTTTCAATTTTACCAATATTTTCAATTTTTGACTTTATGAAAACTTGGGCAAAATTTTCAAATTTTGGCAAAATTTTCCACTTCTGAAATAAAAAAAATTTCCATTCTTCTAATTTTAGCTAATTTTTATGATCAATTTGGACAAAATTTTTATGTTGATCAATTTTGCGTCGTATTCTATTTTTAAACTTTTTGCAAAATTTCATCAAATTTTTCTCCTTATTTTGAAATGCTTAATTTTTCATATTTATTCGAAATTTTCAAAATTGCAGGCCTATTAATTTCGAAATCTCAATTTTTCGTTCAAAATTTTCAACTTTTAAAATTTTGGCAAAATTTTCAATTCTTAAAAAACCTGATCGGTCGTCAAAATTACCGAATTTTTATTTAAATTCATTTTGCTTTATTAATTTGAAAAGTCGTTTTTGAAAAATATTTCTAGCTTGCAGTCTTGTCCTTGCAAAAAAAAAAGTTGTTGAAATGCTTCCTCAGTACAAAAACTAGTTTTATCAATTTTAATCTGTTAATTATTAAATATTTAAGTACTTTGATATCTTTCGATATAAAGTATAAAATTGTACAGATTTAGGTACTTCATAGTTTATCGGTTTTTTGCTCCCTTTGTCGTTATGCTTCTCAGAACAACGATATCGTTTTAAAGACTAACGCAGCTTAATATTTATTTTGGAATTCTCGATAAAGGAAACATGCTTCTAGTACGTACAGAGAACGAATAAAAGTGGAAAGCTCGACAAGAACTAACATAACTTACCAAAAGTTGCCTCTGGTTACGTACTTATATTAAAAGCTA
Organism: Paracoccus marginatus; assembly: GCA_900065295.1. NCBI lineage: Eukaryota > Metazoa > Arthropoda > Insecta > Hemiptera > Pseudococcidae > Paracoccus > Paracoccus marginatus. Next base: position 1,944 of record FIZT01036707.1, read on the forward strand.
AAATGTTACTTATCCAATTCGTAAGAAAACTTGGCGATTTCATATAGTCGGTAAATAGGTAGGTAGTTAGGTACTCGCACTACATAAATAAATATACTGCGAATAGAAGCTCAAGTACTCGGAAGCCAAGTAATGCAACTCTATGCTGGTAATTTCATCGAGTACCTATCGGTTACTTGGTTTGTTTTGCAAATGACGATGATGGGTTTACTGTATCGTTAATCGTATCTTTTGTGAGCTCTTTGATATACCTATTTCTCTTTTCTTTTATTGTACTTACATAAACGCGTTTTGTGCCGAATTAATGTACCCAGTACGTAAAAAGTACTCGCCGAGTATCCGACTTATTGTCGATTGCTTACCTCTTGTTTGGTTTACTTTCGCGTTGTTTCGCTTTTTGAGACTGAATGAATTATACGCTTTCGCTTAGGGTACGATTTCATTAAATTCATGGTCAAAAAAAAAAAGAATTCCGCAAGAGGGTTTACAGAATTGGAAAAAGAAAGGAAGAAGAGGTACGCGAAGTACAGCAATTCGCCATCAATGGAGAGCTGGAACAGTAAGAAAAAAGTTGGGTATTTAAAAAAAAAGAAAAAAAATTACAAATTCGAAACACGAGGACGCTATAAAAAATATCATAGCTCACGTATAGTGTAAGCCTATTTTATGAAATGATGTTTATAATAAATATGGAACAAGGAGAGCGGGCAGAGTGGTGCGAAAAAAAACAACCGAAATGAATTACACCCAATTCTGCAGCTATTTAAAACACAAGCTACGTCCGAGAAGAATTAATTAAATACCGTCGAGTCGAGTCGAGTTTTTATCCCAGGCGCTTTTGAATATTAAAACGACGGCTTTAGATAACGTGGCGGACTGGGCTGCAAATGTGCAAATGCTAGCTTCGGCTACACTATTCAAACGTTCAAAAATCATCGAGTCATTTTATCTTCCGTACAAAGCAGTGATATCACCTGGTTCCGGTTCCGTTCGTACGCGGCCAGAATGTGATTTTCCACCACCTACGACACGAGGAATTATATGCATACGTTCGGGGCTGGCAATGACGTAATCGATAGGTCAATTTGTAGTACCTATGTTTCTAGCCTACCTTTGGCGTAGCTATTAATTTATCGATATTTTATCGAAGATCGAGTTTCGCTAACTCACGTGTCAATGTCGCAGACCTTGTATACGTGCAGAGCAGCATACAATACATATATTTTTTTGGACGTGAATTAACACGCGCGAAACTCGTATGATCGCTCCCGTATGACCAATATATCAAGTTAGCTTTCGATTAAAACGTGCCCGCGCCTCGTCATATATCAACGGAGCGGCTCAAAGTAAAATAAAAACGACACCCAAACTGGCACTTATAATAATCTAAGGATAAGTCGGCTAATACTTTACTTTTCCATCCCATATATCTGAATCCGACTGCTATATTCTAAGGAAAAATACTCGTTGCGGCGGAGGCGGAAAAAATACTTCGATATTTTTTCCGCTTTACGCATAGACTTTTACTTTTGTATTTCCAAATGTAATAAATCAACGTTTACGTTTCCTTTCAAAAGGTAGACCAATTTCCCCATCTCGAGTACATATAAAAAGTTACCGAAAGTGTGTCACAAGCAGAAGAATAAACTTCAACGATTTGACGACACAGTATGAAATTACCGAAAGAAATAATATCGAGCTGATTTTAATATGGGTAGTAGGTAACGATGGTGTTTTTTTTTTTTTACTGTATACGAGGATATGAAAAAGTTTGTTACGATATGATGCAAGCGTCTTTTTTTTTACGTCTTATTTGAAATTCGAATTGTAATATGAAATTTTTTCGAGGTATTTATCTCGATTTTACGACTTTGTAAGTTGTCAAGGCGGAACATGTCTAGTTTGAAAAGTTCGTGATTTTTCAGAGCATGACATGACACGTCTGAAATAGTGATATGAATACGAATTTTTGTGGATTTTTTGACTCAAATTGTACCAACTCAGGAATAATTTTTTTGCTATCAATTCTTTTGTAGAGAGTTTTTTTGAAGGTTAAAACTCATCCTTAACCTTTGATATCCATGGGAGAGCCAAAGAAAGAAATTGAAAAATTTTTATGCGGTGGAATTACCCCAATAAAAGCAGATCACTGAAACACCGAAAATAGGTAAACTGACCTTGACTCCAAATTTTTTTTTGGAAATGGACAAATTTGAAAAATTACTTATTTGAAGAGGAAATTATTGAATTTTTCTGCAATGACTGACTTAGTCTGCAATGACTGACTTAGAGGTACGAATTTCTTTGCAAAGTGATTTTTCCTCAACTGTTCCCTTCATCATTTTTGAAATTAACCTTTTCAGTCCCAAAAAGAAACAAATGGTTACTTTTTAAAAAATTTCATGTGCTGGGGATCTCCAATTTTTTTTTAACTCGAAACAATTACCCGTTTATAAGTAGGAAGAATGATGAAATTGGAGAAATCTAAAGGCATCGAATTTAGTTATTTTTGATGAAATTTCTATCAAGAAATTATTGTGGTTTTTTGGAAATTTTTTACTTTTCTGTCATTGAAAAAATAAAAATAAAAATCAACTGAGAATACAAATTTATTAAATACATAATGATAAATTCCTAAATATTAAAAAAAGCGTACCTACACTCATTTTAGATACTTGACGCTATCACGATGCAGTAATTTTCAGGACTTATCGAAAAAGAGGAAATAAATTACAGTAACGAGAAAAATTAATAAATAAATGACACAGTAGGTAGCAATCTAAGACTACATATCTCACAGGGGTATAAAAACACCAAGTCGGGTCAAAACTCGCTTACAAAATTTATTTACAAAAAACACAAAATTTTGATTTTTCGTTTCCTAAAAGATAAAATACGTAATAAAAAAATGCACTTAAAATATACACAATGATAACTATAAAAAGCGTAAATGCTAAAACTGTGTACACGATCACTTTGATTTTTAACAATATTAAGTAGGTACCTACCTACGTCGGTACATTTGTTCCCTATACGTCACCAAATTCAAATAAAAAAATATTCCAGATGAATTACGAAGACCGGAGGGCGTAGACGATTGATTTGAAATAGGTATTCATTACTTCAAATGCATGGCAAGTTTCTTTTCTTTTTTTTCCCAAATCAGTAGGTATGATGAAAAATCATATAAAGTTACGTAGAGCAATCGTCGACGTCTCAATCCGGTCTTTTACCCGCTGGAAAATATTAGTTGACAATTTTCTTCTTAACGACTCTGTATCCTATGGGGGCTGTATTGTCCGAGTTCAAAATTAGCGTAGGTTTGCTGAAATCGTTTCCTTGAGAGACGGCGTCTTGAAAAGATCTGAATTGCGGAAGAGGCGTCGTTGTGCTTTGGCCAGGATCGCATTTACCGCAAGGATAAGGGATAATGAAGGCTGACGACAGAGCTGGGTTGATTTGTTGCAAATTATTGACATTGTCGCCGGGGCAGAGTGGGTACAATAAGACTAAAAGACCGCCTGGTGGGTTGTGCACGGTTTGAATCGGGCTTTGAGTGGTTGTCGAAGTCGTACCGTCGGAACTCTTACTTACGACGTAGCAAGGACATTCGGCAGGAGTTTGGACGGGTACTTGGTTATAGTAGTTGGTATTTTGTCTCAATATACTGCCTTGGTTTTGTAGCTGGTAGTTCGGTTGAGGAGCAACTGGTTGAGGAATGAATGGGATAGGATTCGGTTTGAGGACGTTGGCTTTGGTGGAATATGGATACACGGGTTGAGCTACTTGAGGTAGAATAGGAATTGGCGCGCGGGGTGCTTGTGTGACTGTTTTGTATCTCGGTGGCAGGGTAGGTACAAGTACAGGTAAAGGTGGAGGTTCTGGTATTCTGATCGATGGTTCGTCTGAGTTTTGAGAATCGCCAATATTTGGAGAGATGGTGTCTGGAGTGACTTCTGGCGATTGTGTGGTTGGAGTGGGGGAAGCTTCGGTGGGAGCCGGGGGGAAAGTACTCTCGTGATTGATACCTGGGAAAACTTCTTCGATGATTGGTTTCGGTGAATTGTCCAATATTTGATTTTCATCAACGAATGGTTTCGATGTTGCGATTTCTTCAGTTATCGGTTTCTGGGTTGGGACTTCTTCAGTTGACGGTTTCTGTGTTTGGACTTCTTCAGATATGGTTGTTTTAGGGGGCTGAGTTGTCGGCACTTCGGCTTCGGTTGTAGTGGCTGGTGGTGCTGTAGCAATAGGAGCTTTGAACACAGATCCAGGTTGCTGAGTTGGAACAGCATTGACTGGATATGGAGTGAATTTTTCAGACGTTGGGTATACTGGATTCACATTGATGAACAATGGTTTTTTGTATTGGTATTGGTACTGGTATTGGTTTGCAGGTGGCAGAGGAGGTACGGGTATGTATTGGTTTTGAACATTGTAATTGTAGTTGTATCGACCAGGTTGGTATGGTACTGGTGTAGGGAAGGCAAGACTTGCTGGAGATGGGACAGGTGTAGGGTATGGAGTGTAACCATATTTGATTGCGGGTTGGTATGGTACTGGTGTAGGGATTTTAGGACTGGGTGTAGATGGTACAGGTGTAGGGTATGGAGTGCTGACTGAGCCGCTGCCATAGTTGACTTTCAGACCTGAAAATGGATTTTTTTTCAATTAGCCAGATGATAGAAAATTGACTTTCTCAAATATAAAAAAATCTTAGATATATACCTGAACCTGAACCAACTACGCTAGTTGTAATCGTTGGTGGTACTTTAGGTACAACTACTTGATTCTTGGATATTTGCGTCGTTTTTCCAGCTCCTCCTGAAATTAAGTAAATTTATCCCATCAATCAAAAAATCAATTTTCACTTACCAATATAATTTTTGATTGAAATGATTATTTACCGTATTGATTAAATTGAGTATATTGGTACGAACCACTACCTTGACCAACTGTTTTAATTACTGGAGCAGGTGTAACTTTGGTACCGAAGTATTGACCTCCACCTACACAAACATACGATTCGATTACAACCACAACAAATATGACGAGTTCTTAATTGTTCAAAATTGAATTCTGGTACCTGATCCAAATTGACCAGTAGAATATCCACCCGCACCAGATTGTGATTTGTAGGATCCATCTGATCCATACTGTCCATTGTAGGATCCACTAGAACCAAATTGTCCATTGTATGAACCACCTGACCCGAATTGTCCATTGTATGCTCCATCAGATACATATTGACCGTTGTTTAATCCAGCCGAGCCAAATTGATTATATCCACCAGATGTGTAATTATATCCCCCATTTTGCCAAATAGCACCTTGTCCTATGAAAATTGAAATTTTTTAGTACGATGCTTAAAAAGTAAGTAAATATTTTCTTGTCGGTTGTAAACTTACCTGGGTATGCTGGGAATCCGGGATATTTCCGAATTTCCTTCACAACTTGATAGTATTGAGGTTGAGAAGGATAGTTGTATCCGCCGCTTTGCTCATAGTAATTGTATCCTTGTCCACCAGCAACATCTAGCGACAACAAACAAATGGATGATTTATTGCACCTATATTTATTTGACAACCCATCACGACAAAAAAATGCATACATGGTTGAGGAGTTGAATAACCTGGTACATAAACACTTTGTTGGCCGTAGTATTGGTAATTAGATCCTGGCGCAGGGTAGATGGGTGCTGGGGATCCAGAAACTGGGTAGCCAGGTGCTGGGAATCCGGGTGTTCCTGGAGCGGGGAATCCTGGTGTTCCAGGTGATTTTGGGCCTGGAGGTCCCAAGTTTCCTGGGGTACCAGGTGATTTTGGGCCTGGAGGTCCGAAATTTCCTGGAGTTCCGGGTGATTTGGGGCCTGGGGGACCTGGTGGGCCTGATAGAAAGCAATAATGAAAATTTATTCAAAATATGATTCGTACATATTCAATTTTGTTTTCAATTTTTTGAAAAACTCAATCATTTTTTATTCTCAATTATATTTTTCATTTCTAGTCATCAAAAATTAATAAGATTCACTTTTTAAATGCTTGAAAAAAAAAAATTTTAATTCGATTCGAGTTTCAAAGAAGGTCAAAAATGAGTAAATTATTTTAATACCTGGTGGTCCATTGTTTCCTGGTGTTCCGGGGGATCCAGGAGCCGGAGGGCCGGGTGGACCTGGTGGGCCTAATGTTGAAAACAAGAAATATTGAGTCTTTTTTCTTTACTTTAAACATTCTTTCATCAGGGGTTTTCAATACCTGGTGGACCGTTGTCTCCCGGAGTTCCTGGTTCACCCGGAGTTCCTGGTTCACCTGGAGTGCCCGGTTCGCCTGGGGTGCCTGGTTCGCCTGGGGTGCCTGGTTCGCCTGGAGTGCCTGGTTCTCCAGGTGTGCCGGGTTCACCAGGTGTTCCTGGTTCGCCTGGTGTGCCTGGTTCTCCCGGAGTTCCTGGATCGCCGGGTGTACCGGGATCGCCTGGAGTTCCTTTATCACCTGGTCCTCCACGATTTCCATTTGGATCTCCTGGTTCTCCTAGAGTCAGCGATTTTTATATTATTTTAGTAAGTTGCCAATTTTAGATATTTCAATTTTTTTTCTCTGCTTCAACTGAATTTTTAGAAATTACCTATTTCATCTTTTTCTCATTAAAAAAAAATAATTGGAGGGATTTTTTTCAACTTTTAAAACATTGTTACCATTTGAATAATTGTTTTTACCTGGCGATCCTGGACTTCCGCTGGGATCTCCCGGTTCACCGGGTGATCCTGGACTGCCGCTTGGGTCTCCGGGTGATCCTGGACTGCCGCTTGGGTCTCCTGGTGATCCCGGACTACCACTTGGGTCGCCTGGTGATCCAGGGCTGCCACTTGGGTCTCCTGGCTCTCCGCGTCCACCGTTTGGATCACCTGGTTGGCCTTGACCACCACCTCCATAATAACCTGGATCACCGGGGTACTTGACAGGTACATAAGGTCTTTGATAATTGGGATAATTGGGGTAAGATCCGGCAGCTTCGGGGGAGTCGACATACACCGGCACTTGTGGCACAAATTTACCCGGTTTGGGTTTTGGAACTGTGGAGAAAATATATTGGTGTCGAATTATCTGAAATAAACACCTTTAGCAAGTTTAGCTTGGCCAAAAATCTTACCAGGGAAACTGGTGGATGGTTTAACATATGCAGGTTGTTGTTTATCAATGACTAGCTCAACCTTGGGTACTCCTGGCAAGTAGACGATGGTACCATTTGGCGCTCTAAACGAATTACATCCTTTGGGGAAATATAATTGCCCCCAAGGAGTAAACTTTCCTATTTTCAAGTTAGAATGGTGTGCTCCGGGTTGTTGATTTATGCCCGGTTCGACGTCATTGGACTGGTTTTCGTCACCGCTTTCAGGCTGTCTGAATACTTCGATTTTTTCACCCGGTGTGATAATTCGGTAACCGTACGCGTCGGCTATGTAATGAGTAGCTCTGATGCTGGTGTCATTTTCGATGATTCCGTAACATCCATAAGTCACCCCATCTGGGCCGCGATTTTCATGATGGAATTGCTGGTCAGGGCCGAGCTCGTAACCGAATACGTAGGCATCTGGAAATATACGAAGTGTCGTTAGGTATACCGGGACGTGTGTCGACACGATCATAAAGTTTTACATTTCTTATTTAGAATGTAATTTGATATGAACGATCTGGGTACTCACTGGTGTCGAAATTTTGCTCGTGGTATTGAGTCTTGTTGCTGTCTTCGATATCGACGACTACTTCCCTGTTGTAAGCGGTGGGTCTTTGGACGAAGTTGTTGTCTTCGGCGCGTATGGCTTTTGAACCAGTCAAAAGTATCAGCACAGCCTACAAAACATAAATTCGCATTATAGGATTAATTCATCTTGTGAAGCATAGGTACATTCGCATCAAACAGTAATACGTGTTTTTTTTTCTACACTCGTAAATCTTCCGCCAGCAATATTTCACTGTCAAAAAAGGGCCATCACACGCGACCTAGCCGAAAAAACAACACCTCTGTTGTAGTAGATAGGTAATTAGCTGTAAAAGCGAGATACTCACGACAGCTACAACGGTGTAAATTTTTTTCACGTTTGTTTTGTATTTTGGAATTTTTGTAATGAAAAAAAAATAGAGAAATTCAAGTATAGTGCGATCAAGGCTTTGCGATGGGCGCCCGACTGGTATGAACTTGATACGATAGTTTTTTTTTATATCATTTCCCATTAGAAGATTACGCAGCCTCGTGCGAGCCTTCGAATGGTGTCGATAATTGCGTATGGACTTTACCTTATAATTAGAACTATGTAATGTCGATCCATCTCGCCAGTAAATTTAATCCGTGGATTGCATTATTCCGTATATGAAGACAGGAAGGGTACTTTGCCAAAATAAAAATCAATAATAAGTGTGAACACACGCCCGTCATTTATACGAAGGAATTTGCAATAAACTAGTATAACCACTTTGGGGGATTAAAAAATTATCAAATGGCGTGGGTCTTCAGCTCAAATTTTGGCGACGAACGTGTTAACGAGCTGTACACCATTTTTTCAGCCGTCTCAAATTTAATACGAGGCTATACGAAGATAAAAACCTACGCATCGGCAATATACACACACCGAAAATACCGTGACTAATGTTTACACCGATGAAAGTAGGTATAAAAGTGAAATTTGTACCAGAAAATGTAGACTGGTAGCTCGTCGTGTTAAATGAAGCTAAAAAATGATACAGGAATAAAAATTATTGCAACAGGAACAAGGCTAAGTACCAGACTGAATTCCCTGCAGTTGAATCTCATGCACTCGACGATTGATCATTCTTATCTCCCTACATCTGGAAGTGAATCACAACAAAACGCTGTCATTTCGTGATGGCGCATCTCGCATTAGAGTAGGTAATTTTTGGCATCTCTTCGACAAATATGCTAATAAGTCTATGCATTGCAATTTCTCTCAGCATGGTATTTTTGGTGGGCGTTCACAAAACCTCATGTACTCGTACTTTCGGTAGTAGCATGACGCATTAACGCAGATGCTCTCCTCTTGAAAAAACCCGATTACGTAACTGGCCAAGGATTAGATGGCCGTTCGCAGTTCATATCGCTTATTGGTCGTTCTCAAAAATGTGATTTTTTTCAGCACCGAGGTCTTTGAAAATTTACCATTTTGTAGAACCGTTTGCAGGTGTGAATTGAGCTACAATTATGATAATTAATACGGGCGGATCACCTTAACCGATTCGACAAGTTCAACACCTAATCGTTATAAAGAAGGCACCGGTAATGTGAAATTATTGCCAAATTAATGAGTATGGTGTTCCTTCGTTAACCGATTTATGTACGTGTACGTATGTTTGGCTTCCGTCGATCACGATTTTGTCAATATCGTGTTCGAAGACGATCGTGGTGCTTTTTGTGGGGTAGTAGGTATAATTAGCAAATAAAAGCGATTAGCGAAATTGCACTGGACGATAATGTGCCATTCTGCCAGCTTGTCAGAATAGTCAATTCAGCCCGAACAGTGGAAGAAGGGGTCCCTCTAGAGGGTTCTTTAGCCAAATGTAGGTATAGTTAACCTCAATAATGGATAGGTAAATGTACTTGTACAATGTACATGTATGTATTCGTGTTATTATTAGTTTTGACTTGTGTTGAGGCAGTTTTGGATAGGTGAATAGTGACTGAAATTCTCTAGTGTGGAAAATAATTACATATATTGATTCGAAAATTATGACCCTCTAAAAATAGATAGGTAGGTTATAAGAAATTCGATAGGTAAATTTTTTGGAATTTCTGGTTTCCAAGTGTGTTTTGATTTTCAAAATTCAAGTCGATCGAAAATTTTTCAAAATGATGGCCAAAATTGAAGGATTATCTAAAGGTTACTCGAATGATTTTTTGAACTTGAGAAGTTTGACAATTTGATTTTTTTTGGATTTTGTTGACTTCTTTTTTTTCGAATTCAATAAGTTCAATTTTTGGATGGCACTATTTCAATTTTGAAAAATCGATAGTTTCGATTAATCAAACTTCTCGATTTGATTAGCTAAGCCAATTTTTCAAGTTTAAGAATTTAATTTTTCGAATTTGTTCAATCAATTTTTTCAACTTTGAGCAATCGATTTACCAAACTTGCTGAGTTCAATTTTTTTTATTGCGATAAATCGAATTTTTCGATTTTGATGATTCAACTTTTCAAATGAAACCTCGATTTCTCAAGCTGGAGAAATTAATTTTTTCAATTTAATTTTTCGGATTGGACGGATTCATGAACCAGCTTCAAAAAATCAACTTTTTCGATTTTACCAAGAGAATCTTTGAATATTGATAAACCGTTATTTCGAATTTGTTTGATTGATTTTTTTGAATTTGATAAATTTAATTTTTGGATTGGGCCACGCCAATTTATCAATTTTGAGGAATCGATTTTTCAAATTTTCTAAATCAATTTTTTCGATTCAGATGAATCAACTTTTTTAATTTCACCAAGTCAGTTCCTAAAAATTGGTTTTTTAAACTCGAGGAATTAATTTTCAGACTTTGAGGATTCAATTTTTTATTTCGATGAATCGATCTTGCCTCATTTTCGATCATTTATCTAAATAAAATAGGTATACATAGATAGGTAATTTGTCGATCATTATAAAATTTTGATGGATCAGTAAATTTTTTAATCGCACTTTTAAATCGACCAATTTTTGAAACGTGGAAAAATGGTGAAATTTATTGATTTCGTTTGACCAAAATATTGCACAATTAATTTTTGAAAGTAAGCTAGGTAGTTCTCTTTTTCTCAAGGATACAATGAGGAAAATTTTCCGGAAAATTCCACGAAGTAGATATGTTGAAATTTTAAGGCTTTTTCAAAAAAAAAATTCACCGTCGAGGATAAAATTGAACAAATTTCACAACGTCAAGTTCACGAGCTATAATTTACACGGACGGTTCACTGAACGATGGAAAGCGTAAAAATATCAAGTAGGTACGCAATTTCGTTGATATTTTTCCGGTACTGCAAGGCAGCTGCCTTCTGGGAATCTGGACGCGTATGAATTATGTCGAGATTCGACAACGGAAATGCTAGACATTTCGTGAAATATTTACTTATCTGGAATAAAAGCCTATACTTCGTAGATATTTTTTTTTTTGGCCTGAGCTAGTTAGAGAAATTTTATTAGTTTCCTTTTTTTTTATATAAAGTTGAAATGCCTTGTACAAAACTACAAAGTCAGAAAAATGTCCCCGAATACAACACGTTTTAATTTACGATGTTTCTTTGTTCTCTGCATTCGCACACTGTTGGTTTTTTTTGTATTCTCCATAACGATCGCTGATTTTGTGATTTCCTTGCCTTTTATTTTCTTTTTAATATAATTGTGAACGAAACATTTGTAGTACGGATTGGAAAAAGTGCACAGATGACTAGGTTTTTATATCGAGAACGGTAGGTAGGTAAGTGGCCGAAGAATGTGATCACAATGAACGACATAATTGAGCAATTATCCACCTTCATGAATATTTAACCAGATCGAACAATCTAAATTAGGTATAGGCACTTACATGTTATAATTTCGAAACGATTAAAATACCTGAATGGGCTCGATTGCCAATAAACAAAATAATAAATTCTTCAACCCGGAAATCGTCGTCTCGAGCGGGAGAAAAAAATCAGCACCGCTTGGCTCCTCTAATTTAAATCATCGTGTATAATCTTTTCATAGAACGCATCAAACATATCGTAATTTATTTCATCTTTAAATTACAAGGTATTTTTTATTTTCGTATACTGTATTATGACGCACTTATACACTATAGTATACGTCTTCGATCTGCTACAGAATATGTATAGAAAATCCATCCATCGGTATTCAAAACTCGTTTAAGATTTTTTTCAAGGCCGATGCATTGCCGTCTCCGCTCCTGAGAACTTGCCCTAAGTAGAATACAGACCCAGTTCCTTGTCATCTTTATCGTGAAATTTCACGTGTGTAGAAAGAAGATACCATTTTCCGATGCGCTCGTGGATAGGTACTGTGATGTAACCGCTGGTACGTGTATTATAACAACTATGGTCTATAGCCAAGGAGAAATAGTTTGAATTTTTAGTAACGCGCGTTATAATGGCCAATCGCGAACGAATTTTCGTGTCTGGGCACCCTGTGCGTAGACTACGATGCGATGGCACGTCTAACGCATCCGACCACTTTTAATGAATCCAGTAACGCCTACTTAATGGGAATAATTATAAACATGGGTGTGCAAACAATTGCTTGTTTGTATAATCTTGATGTATACGTCGTACGGTCGAAAAATACACGTACATTACAACGCGGTTACATGCTTTTAAATTTCACGTGTTTTAATTCATTCCTACGCGCGAGATTCGCTTCGTATATCTATAAAGATTGTCTAGATCCTTATCGATATATCAGCGGATTGACATCGAAAGGTTACTAAATAGACATACGTAGCCTATTGTACAGCCATGTGTGACGAAATTAGGTATTTCATATTTTGAAGAGATTATTCATTCGCTCTTGAAAGAAGTTTAGGCTGGAAAAAAAATTTTCTTTCTTCAACCCTGGGATTGGATCTTTGGTGGATTTAAAAAAAAAAAAAAATATGCTTTTCAAGCTCATCAGACTCGTGCGATGAAACTTTTACTGAAAAAAAATTACTTTAAACCAATTTTTTGATAGTATTTTTGTATTTTTAATCAGAAATCATTCAACAAAAATCCATTACTATGCCAATTGCATTTTTTCCACATTCTTTTTTACAACAAAAATTTTTTCAATTTTTTTTTCTTGCTTGAAACGCGACTTTCCCCAAAAAAAACCAAAACGGTACTGCCTTCATAGAAAGAATTTTTTCCTGTAAATTTTTCGTCAAAATAACTTTTTAGTTATTTTTTCAAGATTTTCAGTTTCAGAATTTCTTTTTCACAAAAATGATTGTTGAGTAAAAGCAGGTACCTAATATTGATGTTTTTCTTCTGAAATTAATTTTTCGTGAAAACTTTGGACGAAGTGGAGACGAAAATTTCCTTCTCGTAAAAATTTTCATCCCAGACAATTTTAGATTCATTTTTCAAATTCATATCAATTTTCTCCGAATTATCACTTATCTGTGCTTTAGATAAGGCTTGAAAAAAAATTTTGTTTCGTTTTTTCCATCCTAAAAAAATGTTCACACTGTCAGAGTTTTTTCCCTGAAGCATTTTTAATGTTTTTCAATTTTTTTTGTGGTAATTTTTTTCAAATTTCTGAACATTTTTTTCTTTATGTGTGGATTTTTATCTACTTTTACTTTCAATTTTTTTTCATAATTTTTCATGTTGTCTTTTCAATACTTTTTAAATTTTTTTTTTACTTTTCAGAGAACATTTTCAGATTTTTTTCTGATAATTTTTTTATTTTTTTTGGAACCAGCATATTTATTCATTTTTTTTCATTTAAATTTTTTTGTGCTAGCATTTTTTTATGATCATTTAAATTGAAAAATACTTATGTTCTGTAACGACAGACTTGAGGTACCTAATTGAGGCAAATTTCAATTAAGATAGTATCAAATGAATGAAAAATATGGTTTTTGTGAAGTTCATCAACTTCCTGGTTTGTTTTAATTTATTTATTAAATTTCCAGTTTTTTCTTGAAAATTATTGCAATTTTTTCAACATTTTTTTTGAGAAATTTTTTCGTTTCTATTTCCCGGATTTTTTTTTTCAATCCTGGGCAGAGGTGCCGAGATCCCCCAAAGCTTTTGAGGAATCGCCCCCCCCCCCCAATTTTGTCAGACACCCGCTCCTAATTTCTTCAGCCCCTTCCCCAATTTTTCCAGCAACCTTTACGTTTGACTCGCACCCCTCTTCATTTTTTTCCAGCTCTCAGTAACAATAAAAAACGTTTGTTTTTACCCTCTCCCAAATTTTAAAAATCAACACATTTATAT
>FIZT01036708.1:0-13832 GCA_900065295.1 Paracoccus marginatus
CCCTAATCAACTTAAAAAGCTGAAATTTCGGTTTTGGGTGTTCAGTTGAATGAACCTCAAGCATACTGAGAGTCGATTCCGTTTGACAAATCCTAGAGAAATTATGAAGCCATTAGTGATGTGTTGTTTTCTCCGCGTCGAGGTATGTCGCGTTTCTCACCAGCGCTCGTGGGAGTATTGATGTCACGCGAGTTACAAAGATTGCCCCTGGGGCACGGGTTAATATGCATCAATTGGGCTGAAATTTTTTTCATGACATATTGGGGTATAGTCTAACAAATTTAGGCCCAGCCCCGATAAAAATTCTAAAAAATTTTTCAACATGTGTAAATGAGAGTCACCCTAGTATATGTAGGTACATAATGACGTATAATGCATCATAGTGCGTGCATGCGTGAATGCACCTTGGTGTGTATGTGTAGTACGTATATGTAATTATGTATATACCTACTGCATTTTTGTTATCAAGTTGAAGCAACTTTTTTCTGTCACAAAATACTTTTCTTACCTAACATCAGTCAGTGTTTGTAAGTATTTGTAAGTAAGGTCTAGGTAAGGATCTAAAATTTGAATCAGTCAAGTTTTTGAAAAAATGAAATGAAAAATTTTACCTATACAGAATAATATAAGCAGCTCAAGTTGGTTCGAATTACCTATTAAGTATATGGATAATAAATTATTATTATAATTCGCGTAAAAGATGTAAATCTAGGTATGTAAATGGTTTCGCAGCGGGGTGTCCAAGAAATGAATAGGTATTTTACATATTTTATTATCTAAACCTAATTTGTTAGACATGTTATTTGGAAACCTTCCAAAAAGAAAATAAAATGTCTAGGTTATCGTTTCATTTTTTGACCTAACATTTTTTCCACTTTGTGTCAGATAAATACAGGATTTCTAGGCTCATTTTGATAGTTCTCTCACCTTGCTCCATGTCGAAGACACTTGAGTAACATCCATCTAGTTTTAGGTAGTCTATTTCCCACTCAGCCAGTGTCTTAGCATCGTCCTCCATATGACCGAGTATACCAGGATACCCTTCACAAGTTTTATTTCCGTAATCTTCATATAAACCAAATTTCAATCCTTTTGAGTGGACCTATGTACAAATAATAAAACACATCATTAAACTGATGCTTATTCTGAAAATAAAATTTTATAAATTTTTGTCGCCTATACTGACGTAATCTGCTAAACTCTTCATTCCACTTGGAAACCGTTTCTTATCTGGTTGCAATTTACCATCAGCAGTTCTATTTTTTTCCAACCAACAATCGTCGATTATCAAATACTCGTACCCTGCATCTTTATATCCCTCGGTAACCATTAAATCAGCTACATCTCTAAACAACTTTTCACTAACGAGAAAATGCATTTTTCCAGATAGTTTGGTATTACTCATCACATAAAATTTGTCATGTAGAAAAGTTACGTTATAGGTATCCAATTAATTACCTTATACACTCGTCCGGAAATTTATCGCAATCAATTACACATCTGTAGCGCTGCCAAGCCATCCAGCCCATTGGAGGTGTCAAAGCAAGTCCATTATCCAACGCCAAACACGTTTTCCAAAATATGCTTATGCATATTATCAACACGTAAGTAATATATACGTGTTGTTTCATGTTCGAGCAGTAGGTAAACTAAAAACCAATAGCAAATGTTGATTTGAATCGCATAATTATCAGCTACCTAACAATTTTACAAGTAAACGTTCTGATAACTTTGTTCAGTGTTGGGTTTCTAAAGACACATGAAACGTGTTCGTGAAAAATATGAAAATGATCATGCCGAAACGTACCTAGAAGGTTCTTGAAATTTACAATCATTGAAATAGAAAAAAATATATAGGTATTTATAGTCGAATGAACATCGCATAATGTGCACGTTCATTCAACCGAAGACCAAAGAGTGTTGGTAAATAGGAAGTCTAAAAACGAAATTTGTCGGTTCTTAGTTCAACTTGAATTGAAGTACGGTTCAACTAATCAGTACCTAATCATATCGCTGATTAATTAACAAAATGTTATCTCGGCCAAGTATGGATGCATTTCGAGAAAGTTTGAAAATCCAATTCAAGGACGCAATGCAAGTTGCAACGAAATTTTCGACATGCCTAACATTAAATCATATAGGTATTATATTCACAGGAGTGCGTGAGTGATATTAATCATGTACTTATTGGTTATTATTAGGAATGCAGGAGCCATGAAAATTTAAGAACACAGAAATTATAATTTCGGTACAACTAACTTTCTACTCGTGATACTTATTATACTTTTAAAAAATTACTGCTTGGATCAAAGTTTTTGAAAATGAATTTCAATTTTTTGCATCGGTAATATTTGAGATGAGATGAGATTCACTGTACCTATTATAATATAGGCTTAATTGATTTTGGATCTTTCATTTACGATTTTAGGTATGTAGCTACACGTGTATTTCTTAGATTTTTTGATGAAATTCTTTTGTTATATTCCATTCAGAACCAATTTACCTATCATTATTGCGGTGTGTTTGAGTGAATTTTTTTATTCCTAACTCGCACCTTGAATACGTGTTCCTTTATCAAACGCCCATTGAGCACATTTGTAAAGTAACAACTACCAAGATTTCTCTTTGAGTAGTTATACTTAATATACTAGGTATCTAAAATACGATGCGTGTATTATTTATGTTTTTTTATGAGATATATGTGACCATTTCATTCAAGTTAGTAATAGGATACTTCCTCTTCTTCGATGCTTCAAGTTAAGCATTTTTAGAGGTTCATTGAATATTTTATATTTATAGGTACTTGCTTCTTTAATGAGTTTCTATAAAAAATTGTGCACGTCTGCACATAGTACCTATTACGAATAATCAATAAAAAGTATTACATAAGCATATCTATTACCTACACAACTTACCTAAAGTAAGGTATTTTTGTTTTCCACTTTTAGAACACAACAGTAGATAATTAGAAATAAAAAAAAAAAAAACGCGAAAAGTGTAGATTCAACGAAAGAATTTAATTTACATAAATAAAAATAAAAATAAAAGTTAAAATGTTGTTTGTACTAACACGATGTTTATCCCATGCCATGCCCTGTTCACATATTCTAACCGAGTAACCGAACGCCGAGCCGGGCCGGTAATTTTAAACATTCCCTACCACTTAGGTAGTAGGTACGCAATAAATAAAAGATAGACGGTCACGTTGAGCTTGAGCTTGAGCTCGTATCACATCACAAGATGACCCCAATTAAGATCTTTGTTTGAGAATTTGCAAGCGCTATATTTCACTCGCATTAGGGGGTTTCAAAGAATTTCATGACAGCCGGGAATGTAATGTTTGCCTAATTTATCTATACAATAGGTGATTAGTTAAATTGCGAATCAGAAACAAGCAAGAACCTACCTATTTTAATTTTCAGTACGAGAGGTTGATAACTGACAAGACCTATAGGTAGTTCACTTGATAAAAGTTAATACTTTATTTTTCCCCTGCTTATTATAAATTTTGAATTTAGGTACCTACTTCTACATCCCTATTATGCAAAAACTTCTAAAAAAATTTAATTTCAGTTTTTTACATTTTTTTTTTTTTTTACATAGGTACTTTGATGTGAATGGAAGAGAGTAAATGAAATGAAGGGTACAGGATCAGAAATTGTATGATGGGAATAGCCTACCCCTAGGTTACCTATACTATGCGTACTTTCTGATCAATAGGGGGAGTACCTATTCGGCATTTGTTTCCGTTGGCAAAAAAATGAATTGAAATCGAACGGCTATTATAAGAGCTATTATTGAGCGAAAGTTTAGATATAAAAAGTAGGGTAGTGGTGATACGTACAGCCTGTAATTTGTTTCCAATTCATTTTGGTAACCTAGTTTTTGGGGTGGAATGATTATACGATGTTTGCTGATCCTGGCACCCTGCACACCTCAAAATTATTCATTTTTACCACGAAACGGAGTATATACTAATTGTTTTACGTGATGCCAATATTCCTGTATATTTCATTTTAGAAAATGTTTTACTGAAATTTGATTTTCGAAATCAGAATATACCTAAATGGTGATAAATTATTCAACTCCAGACTTCATACCATATAGTGTTCATTCATGAGGTATGTGTTTGTGAGATTCATTACTTTTTAGCGTTTACCTACTTACGTGTGTTTTTTTTTTCAAATACCTACATAAGTAAATACAAGCGTTTGAATATGAGTTTTACCGATGAGACAACTAAAAAAATCATGAGAGATAACGAAATTTTACACAAAAAACTGATGCTAATTGCTTTCCGTTCACCAATACACAATGATAAGGAAGTTAAACCGATAACTCCGAGCTCATACATCAATCGAGTGAAAAGACAGAAGCAGATGTACTCCGAGAATCAAGTAATAATATTGTTTTAATCTGGAATCTTACTGAGTAAATCAAAACCAAATCATAACTAATACAAATGTTTTTCAATTCAGGCTCTTGTTCGCAGAATATATGGATGTAAAAAATATATCAACGATGGACGATAATTGTAAATAAATGCTGAATATCGAGGAATTTCAACATCATTACTTGATAATTCAATGAATAACTGCTGTTTCGGTTAACAAGCAAAAATGTACAAAATGAACATAAATAAATAAATAATTAAAAAAGTAATAGGTAGCCCTAATGATAATAAAAACAACGATAATAGAAACAACGTATTTTACTCTATAATGGAAAACATTTTTAATAAAATACAAAGGTAAATAAATCAATTCTATTTTTCATCCTCATCACCAGAGTCGTCATCATTTTTTGCTACAGAAGCAGCGCCTTTTTTGGATGACTTCGTTTTCTCATCAGATGCACTTTCTTGTCCACTCTCCAAAGACGCCAATTTCGCCATGAAATATTCTTCTCTTTTTTTCTTCTTCATTTCTTTGTTCAATTTCTTTTGTTCTCTTTCTTTCTGTTCCAACATAAGTTGGAACTTTTCATCCTTCGGATCGATTGTATAACCGAAGTGACGTTTGACTTCTTCTAGCAAAGCTTCTCTTTTCTTTTTCGCTTCTTCAGCAGCCGAAAGCTTGTTTAAAATTTTTTCACGAATTCTTTGTTTATGCTGTTCTACTGTGGCCATCATTTTTTCATAATATTCTTCTCTAATTTTATACTGTTTTTTTTCCTCCTCAAGTTCTTTTAATTTACGTTTACGTACTTCCAAAATATGCTCGTTGTTGGCCACTTTTTCGTATTCTTGAAAGTCTTCCATTTCTTCTTTCGTTATGAAACATACAGCTGGATCTACACCAATACTACTTCCATATTTACCATATAAATGACGTTGAACAGTCAAACTATCATGAAATCTACTACGAGGTGTCGGTTTGAACGGTAATGGTTTATCGTGAACTATCGCGCGAAATATTGGGTTCAATCTAGATATATCCCTTTTTCTCAATAATTCTTCCTCAGAAATCTCGCTTTCTTCATTTTCAGGAGGCAAAATAGATTCTTCGGAAGGATCTTGACTCGGAGCCGATTTAGATTCCGAAAGCTGAGCACGACACAGACGATTCAGTGAAGGAAATGTTCTTCTCGTGCAAAAATTCGTACAGAAACTTTCACGTAGAAAATGCATAGCGAAAGTCACTATATAAGTAAATAGAAATTTACTTAACAACGAATAAACTTTCCTCAGCGAAATTGAAATTTCAGGAACAGAACTTTTTACCGCAGGTTTAACTTAACATTTTGCTTGACATTAAAATTAAAAAATGATAAGAATGATTATCGTTGTTGTTATGTTTTTGGATTTTCGACGATTTCGTTCAACAAAAGTAAAGTGCCACCTTGCTTATGCCATGCCGGCGGCGCCCAACCGGAGACAAATGAAAGAAACCAACGTGAAACACGTCACACGTGCGTCTGTTTTCACTTTTCAGGGCCCGCGCCCGTTGAGCGTCGAGCTGCATGTGAAACTCTTGTTTTTTGAAAAGCTTTCGAAACGAAATCACTAATCAGAAATAAAAATTAAATTACACTCTTACGTCTTACGTCTTACAACGCATGTAATATTATGTATTGATTGTTTTATATCCAAAATCAAAAGCTTCGTAATAAAACTCAAGTATAATTTCACGAATACTTCAGTTTAATTTTTACCGTTTGCATTTTAAAAAAATAATACCAAAACCACTGAAATAATTTCTTTTTATTTCAAGTTTAGTTTCAAATCATAAATGTAGAAAAAAAAAATAATACAAAAATATCTTTTAAAGACCGAAATAAATGTTGAACACAAAACACTGAATTGTTGAATAAATAAAATGCGTTACCAATATTTATTACACTGAGAGTTTGAGAAATTCACTTGAAACTATATACATCACCACCCGAAGAATTATTTTTCTCATTGATTACCTTCACATCTTCAACTTTCTTTCTTGACCGAATGGTCCGTCCAGAAGCAACGCTTCGTTTTTTTTCTGGAGTATATAGTAGTCTCCTCTTTCCTAAATCCTGGAGATTATTTATAAAGTAATCAAAAACTACCCAAATTTTATAATTTTATCATGAAAATTACGAGTATCTTTACCGCAATTTCCTGTTTCAATTTTTCTACGGCATTTCGTTCGATTTCTACGTGATTCGATAATGTTGCCGCTTGTCTACTCAACTCTGCTACAGTGACGGATTTTTTTTGATACACATTTTGTTTCAATACAAGAATATTGGCATCGTACATCTGACAAAAATCATCATTTTTCAATTTTCCAATTTACTCTCAATGTTATCATGTACCTTTACACAAAATCACTCACTTTTGCCGAGGCGATAGTTTCTTGCAACTGTTTTTCTTTTCGTGTTACTTCTTCTTCAAGTATACGTCCGTCAATCGAAAGTTCTTCAAAGCGATTTTCCAAGTTATGAATGTGGGGTCGTTGCTCACAAATCTTATCGAATAAAGTATCCAATTCCGTATCAATCAAATCACTCGCAACATTTTGTTCGTTTTCTATCGTAAGAAACGAATGTAGAAAATTTTGCTGAAAAAAAAAAAATAGAACGCGTTAATAGAAATAGAATAGTTATGACCCGAGAAATCAACAAGTTGAAGAAAAAATGCGCGATACCTAACTTAACAAATAGGTACATGCACTTACATCAGATAGATTTTCGTAGATCAGAATATTTTTTGAAAGTAAACTATTCTTCAATCCATTAATTTTTTTCTTTTTTGCTTCTGCTTCAGTACTCAACTCAAGTAATCTCTTTTTCGCGATGGTATTTTTCTGGTTTAAATCATCAATTTCTTTTCCAAGTGTTTCATTCAGCGCTACTTCATTTGAATAGCTGAAAAAGTATGTAAACCATGGAGTTAGGTAGTATTTCTTGTTTTGTTTATGAATGCCTGACGTTTTACGTTTTTTGCGTGTCGAAGGAAGCGATTTTTCCTTTCAGAATTTTGATTTGCTCTTTCAATTGATTCTGCTTTTCTTCAATTGAACGTTCCTCTTCTACTAAATCCTTCAACAAAACTTCCTCACCACTTATCTTTTCTCCAAATTTTCTCAAGACATCTTCTAGTTCCCTTTGTTTCTGAAATGACAAGACACACAATTATCTCTTTACCAAGTTGGTGGTCATACGTTGTAGTAAAAAATTGGTATAAAACAGCGTATACTTCAACTTGGATCTTTTTCTCATCTTCGACAGCATGCAAACTAATGAAGTTGATTTTAACTTTCTTCTCCAACTCTTCATATTTGAGCTTTTTCCCCATAATATTGGTTTCAATTTGATTAAGTTTTAGAGCTTGATTCATCAATCTGCAAAGCCCGAATTTGTCTAATCATTATTTCACCTCACGCTAAAAATTGTAATCGAAATTAAAAGTTTTCAACTTTTACCTTTCATTATAGTTCTTCAATTTTTGTTCAACTTCAACAAAACTGTTTTGAAAACTTTTCAATTCAGAAAATTGATTTTTTAAACAGTAAAACGCTTGCTGAATCTGTAGGTAGAAATGTTAAAAATATAATATAATTATTTAACCGCTGAAAAAAAAGTAATGGAAATCTTGACCTTTATCGCATCATTTTTCAAGGTTTGCTGTGTTTTGAGAATCTCCGCTTCAGTTTGTACTTGAATCCGTTCACCATCACTTTTCAAAATTTCACCATCAGCAATTTCATTTTTTATATTCCATCTAAGTTGTTTTAATTTTTCCTGATGGAGATGTATAGCGCGATTTATTTCCAAATTGAGCTTGTCGTGTGTTTCCCATTGTGTTTTCCATTCTTTCAGATCTTTCACTGAAAATTTAAAATTGAAGTTACTTATCCTCCGTCCTTACTACCTAAACGTATGTAATAGCCGCTGGATTATAGAAGTTACTTACACTTTAATTGCATTTGCTCAATATTTTTTTCATAAACGTTCTTCACAGATTGCAGATCAGAACAAACGGTTTGAAGGTTCGTAATAGCGTGATTTCTAATATCATTTTCCGAAGTTTTCACGTAACAGATCTCATTATGCAACAGCATCAACTCGTCCAAAAATTTAACCAACTGCTCAATTTCGTCCTCTATTTTATTCTCACTACGGAAATAGACAACAGTTCAGAATTCTACATTCAGAACTATACAACAAATAAATTTTAAAAAATGAAACTCACTATTCGGTTTTTCGTGTGTATTTCCTAAAATTTTCGTGAAATTCGCAAAGCGTCTTATTTTTGCGATTTATCATATCCGAGATATTCTGCTTCTGAATTTTCATTGTAGATTCAGCTTTCTCAATTCCTTTTTGCAATTCGTTTATCTTTTTTTCCATCGCATCTGAGAGGCATTTGTAATATAAAATTCCGGCATTCGAAGCCGAAGTAGCCCTACTAACTGGTTTTTGAGCATATTTTTCAACCTTCGTAACTTCACCCATCTTAATGTCAGCGTTTCCTCGTTTTTTCGTGAATGCTTTCTTACGTGTATTACAAATGGTGTCCATGATTTTCATTCACTATAAACACAAATTCAATTCTAAATTAGAAATAATATCCGAAAAGATGTGAAATGTAATTTGATGACGGTTAATGCGGCGTGGAAAACTCATTCATAAACGTGTACCGCGTCAGCAAAAAACGAAGCATATACACGACGTATAGACGGTATAAATACATACCTACACCAGTCATCAAAAAATTAATAATACCAGTTCAAATGAAATCAAAAAAGATGCAAAAACGTAGTTCAATCAACTTCAACAATGATTGAACACGAAAGGTCCAAATTCAAAATTCGAACTTCCACTGTGATCTCTGCTCTGCACTATGCAACCCCTGCAGCAACGTCCCAGCTCTGTGTGCGTGTGTGTGTATGTATGTGTGTGTGTATGTGTGTTGATATCGATAGTAGCGCTCCTTGTGGTCATTCGATAAATTCTAACAAGGTTACCACATGCAAGCAAAATTTTGGATACATTCAATTCTTTGAATAAAGGTAACATTGACGTACAAACTCTTTTCCTTTTCGAAAAAAAAAAAATTTCCACAATCCATCCACAATTCCACATACTTCAACTCAGTTTTCAGTTTTAAAAGTTGAATCTGTCGTCAAGTTGAGGTGATGTGTCAGCGACCGTATTTTTATGAAAAAAAATTGTGTACGAATTTTTGTTCAACAATGAAGTTCGACGACGAGTTAGTGACCATTTGTATTGATAATATTATCTAATAATGTGCATTAAATCAATCACGGTGATCGGAATGTTCTGTGTATTTTATTTGCAATAATGAATGCAGTGTAAATTCTTCACCATGTTAAAAAAATTCATATGTAATTTAAAGCTGTTATTTTTGATATCATTATTCGTTTTCAATGTCGGAGTGTTTTGCGAAAGGGGTGCGCTTCCATCCGCGAGTAAATATCTTCAAAATCCTACTGCAGAGAGTACTGCAGAGAAAAAGGCCGTTTCAGACGACTCCGATTCGAGTAAGCGGCTTCATGTTTCCCTTATTCATTATTACCGTTCAATGTTGATCGAATGCATTGCTCTGTTTCAGTTTTATTCGAAAGTTGTAATGATGATATGGCATGTCTAATTCGAACATCTGAAGATAGACAAGGTCTAGAAGCAATTCGTGCTCTTCATCGACAGCTTGATGATGATGCCAATGGAGCTGTGGATTTATCCGAGTCCAACGATGTAAGTGTTTGATTTTCATCGTTATACGTATCTATTCAAAATAATCGAGAAATCACCATGATTGAGCTGAAATATTTTTTTTGCTTTTGGTTCAAAAGTCAGTTATTGATCACCTTATGGCATTTATGCTCCATTGCGATATTTTGTCCACTTCGCCGTAAATTCATTTTGTTTGAAAAATTATTTTTGCATGCGCAGAATTTTCCTTTGTTCTGGCCGATTTATTACCTATTCGTGTAATCTTCTTTGAATTATTGGGTAAGCATTCATTGTCACGCGAATTCTGCGATTGATTTTTTATCATATCGTACCACTATTGGCGTTTTTATGTATTAATCATAATATGCAAATAATATTGCAGTGATCTTATTTTTATTCTACGCATATTTATGTAGTGTTGTGCTGATAACAAATCAATAATTTGAACATTCAATTCTCACCAATTTCACATTCCCATTATTAGTTAGGTGTACCAGAAACCTGCATCGCTATAGTTGGCTTACAAATTTTCTGCGCGATGAACTGCTATCTTGTGTTTCAAATTTCAACAGTTTATCTAGAACTTCGCGAATTTTATCAACTTTGTGATTACACAATTTTCATGCATGTATTAATGTATTGGCAAATAATTATACCCCCCATCTTCGCATATTCCCACATTTTACCTATAACGAAATTACTCTGATAATCACGGCCAAAAACTAGATTGCTATGTTCGTTATACATATTGTTGGCGTTGTGAAATTCATTACTACCTACTTCATCAAATCTAAAAATATACCTAGCTGAATACGTTTTCGTTAATTTTGTCGTTGAAAAAATTCTAAAATGCGTTCTTTTGTCTTCACTATAATATGTATTTTCACGAACGTAAATCTGAAAATAGAGCTGTTTCTGCAATTGAAGGAGTGCCGTTGACCCAATGGATTATTGATACACGACCTAACGTCGTATTCATTTATTGAAAGTGATAGATACAAAATTACGAGATCAAGGGCGTACTTTAGGTATAGTTATTATTCGTGATGATTAATACTATTGTAAAATGTATATCAGGCGATGATATGACCTTTTCGAGTACGCAGTGGTATCGGACGAATCTGTGTTCGAATTGTTCTCATGTAGAATTCATCCGCTCCATGTACACTCATTTCCTGTACCTTTGAAAATAGTGCAACAAGTCTCACATCATCATTCATCAATTCTTTCGAATGATGAACTTTTGATTACAATTCCTAGAATTCGATCTGAAGCTAAAACGGATGGTTTTATAAAAAGACAGTAATATTTTCAAGTCGGCCAGTTTTCAAACTGATGCATTCGGTTTTTCTATCGGCCTCCTTATGGCATATAATACATGTTACTTAAACCACATTTAGTCTGCGACCTTGCCTTATTTGCGTAGTCGTGTTGTCAACAATGCAAAACTATTATAAGCGCACGAGTTAACGTCCCGAGAATTCCTTAAATAAGGTAATATTTTTTGCTGACAACTTGTTTTTTGAGTTGGGTAAACTCACGTTATTTACTAATATTTTTCTAAACATCGGATCATTTATGCTCATCAATTCATCGATGGATTGATTCGTGACAATTCTTTCTCCATTAATTTATCCGTATCGAAAGCCAGATTTCAAGATTATGCCAATATTAGTATATTTTTGTCGATATTATTTCAACTATTGGATAGCAAAGTAACCTGAAATTGACCGCTAGATTCCCTCGATATTTTCCAAACGTGCATCTTACATATGGTATGGTGTACAAATTAAACCGATACAATTGGCTCAAAAATTACTTAAATTGAAGAGAGACGTAGTACACTTGACGTACTCCAAGGTATTATAATTCAATGGTATGGTAGTGTAAGAACTCGAAGTATCGTCAAGGTCATAGACTAGAAGCAATCCTCCTAAATCCATTTACCTGAACACCTGAACTTGTAATCAGCATATCACTTCGGTGCCGATAAATTTAGAGAAAAGTTTGACACCGTGTCCCCTTCAAATGATAATTCAAATTCGACACATTACAACGATTTGGAACAAATTTTCAACGGAAAAAGGTGAATTGATTAGTGATTACTTTCGTATGTTGATTCGGAAACGCAGAATATTCACGAAAAACCACTCGATTCAAATGTAAACCTACCGAGGGTTCTAGAATGCTATTTTTAATTTTCGGCGTAAGGTTACGTATATTTAATTTTCATGAAAAATTTTTTACGTGGGGACCCATTAATAATTGCTGGTCGAGCTGGCAATTCGCATATTGGCCGGATTCGCGCTTTTCAACTGGTTTTGACTATTTGAAATATCTACCGAAGGTGGTATTTCAACAGTATGATGTCGTACGCAGATATACATTATACAGATGTCTACGGACTGGTTTTCGTCTGAGGATAGCTGTGACTGTTTGTGAGTGCGCGTGATGAAAAATTACGTGAAGTTCGGAGCTAATTATTTCCACAATATTGAGCTTCATCACATGGTGAGAAAATATTTAATCGATTGCGAAATACGTACCTAAAAAAGGAGAGAATCCAAGTTGTGGAATTTTTTTTAAGTCGGTTCTGACTTCGTATTTACTTTTTTTCATTGATTAATGGTCATCAGCTTACCTTCTTTTTTTACTTTTTTTTTGGATCTCGATCGCCGATACATCGTCCGTTTGGTATCGTTTACTTTCAAAATTTTCATAAAACTGAAGAATCATTCGTTCGAAATTAACTATACGCAAGGTCGAGTTGGAATGTGTCAACTGAAAACAAAAAACTGTAATTAAATTTTCAAAACGTATTCGTTCTTCAGTATTCGTAATTACTCGAATGCATTTCAATTTGTTCGCTTTAAACTTGAGAAGTATGCGTTTAACGATTTTAAATGGTTGATTTGTGTGCCTATTTAAGGTTGCTTTTTGGTGGAAAATTTTTTAAATAATTACTTATAGGTAGATGATACAATATTGAAAAAATGGCATGATGCTTTAAGAATGAAGTAATTTTTGTTATAAAATTTCAAGTTTTGGAATCTCATCCTCGTGTTCCAGTAGACCGACTCCTGCTCAAAGTGTTTACACATAATATTGCTTTACTTCTGATTTTCAGTCGCCAATGTTTGAACAGGTCTACCAATCAAATGAGCATTTCATAAATTTGAAGTTCAAAAACCATGTCTGCGCATGCTGATGACTGATGAGCTAGATCAGGCCTGTGCAGTGGATGGAGGGGGTTTCCCCCAGGCCCCACTGATTTTTTTGAGGGCCCTTAAGGGCCCGAGCAACAAAATTTTGAAAAATTTTGATAAAAATGCGCCAAAAGGTTGAAAATTTTGAAAATTTCCACATAAATTATGCATAATAACGTAATAAATTAATGTAGAGACTTTTTTTTTTTTGCTTGCATGTTTTTTCCCTTCGGGCCCCGATTTTCTCTGCACGGCACTGCTCAGTGTGTATTTTATTCCCAATCAGTCGAGTAAACTAGTCGAATATTTAACGTAGAAAAGAAACGACTCATCTCTCTAATCCCTCGTAGTCTGGTAGAATTATTCCCTGACCTCAAACTAATAGGTACAAAACGTTTTTTTGACTTATTATGTAGAAGAGGGTCTACTCTATCACATATCCAAAAGCCT
>FIZT01036735.1:0-10450 GCA_900065295.1 Paracoccus marginatus
ATACCACCTAATTCGGGGAAAAATAGGGAAGCCTGTGTAATTGTAATCACAACAGCTTCCCCCCCCCCTTTTAAATTAAAGCTCGTCCCCGAGCTTTCCTATTTCCTAACAAACTTATGAATATCAATTTCAATGGTCAATACAATGTACAACTTATTCTAACAAAGGATAAAATTATAAGTTTTATAAAGTGTAAAGTCTAAATGACATTACGTATATGCACAATACTATCCCATACTGTTGTTTAAATATCCGCAACAGAACAATTAAAAGCCTTAGCATATTTCATGAAAAGTAAGAGGGTATTTCCCTGGTTAAAACCTAATTCGTAGTTCTACGATATCTCGTATCTAAAAATAATATTAAAAATAATGCTTATCATTTTTAGGAAGGTATACAATTAAATTAATGGTGAGTATATGCCCCTATATATTTGCGTCGGTGTATCTATTCGGCATTTTTATTTATAATTTGGTCACCCGTAGTCTCTTTGTTTTTGTTTGTTTTGTTTTCGAATTTTATAGTAGAGGTAGGCCGAGATCGCTATTTGTATCATGAGGAGTATCGTGATGGTGATTCTCCAGATTATGGTGCATAAGTTTTCCCAGAAATGCGATTCGTAGTCGATTTCATCAATTCTTATTTTTGTTTTTAAATTTTTTTCGAACTCTTCGTTGGATGTCGAAATGTGAAAATTTCTAATTTTGTTTTTCCATTTTTCGTTAAATATTTCTGATATGTTGTGTGTTTCTAATGTGTTTTCAAAATGATTGTTGAAGGATATCGTTTCTAGGTTTGTCCAATGGATTGGTAATATTGTATGTATTTCGTGTTCACTTTCTGTAATTTTGCAAGGAAAGGTGAATGGAATTAAAATTTCGTTGTTTTCGTTTCTGAGTTCCTGATTACATGGCATTTTTAGCTTTAAAGCTCCGAATTTATAATTTGGTATTTTTAGTTTTATAGTTTGATTTTTTTCAATGTCGTTTATGAAAGAGTTTGGATTTAAATTTAGAATCGCATAGATGTTTTTGTCGATTCTTCTGATTATCGCTTGGTTGTGGTTAGGTTCGCATTTGAATGCGCAAACTTTATTTAGGCCTCGAACAGAATTTTTTGAATAGATCTCTTTTATGCATTGTGGTGAGTCATGGGTGTTTCCGTCAAAAGTATCAATTAGACATAATCCATCGTATTTTTTACAATTTGTTAGGGACGTTCCTGAGATTAATTTTATTTCATTTTTTGGTAGGTTGTGAGCTATGTAAGCTTGTTCTACGTTTATTGTACAAATTTCGGTTCCAAATTGAAAAGGGATTGGGGTGTATTCAAATATTTTCCATTCTGAATTTTTTGAAGTAATGGGAATTTTCAAGTGTAATAGGATTCTTGTCTCAGAAATGTGACACGTTGCTAAATTTTTCATGTAATATGCGTAAATGTCATTTGTTGGAATTGACAGCTTGAAATTTATATTTTTTAATTTTCTTTCTACAATGTTTAAGTCATTTTGGAAGATTTGTGTGTCTAAAAGTATTGGGGGAATTTGATGATTTTTGCAATTTTCGATTATTGTATGTAAATGATCGGAAAGGATAAAATTTTTCATTATTTGGAGTGATTTCAACGCTATGTTCTGGGTGAATTTTGACATTTCATTCGTAGTTTTTTCATTTGCTTGGATCATTGCCTCAAAGTTCTTTAAAACT
This sequence comes from Paracoccus marginatus, assembly GCA_900065295.1. NCBI lineage: Eukaryota > Metazoa > Arthropoda > Insecta > Hemiptera > Pseudococcidae > Paracoccus > Paracoccus marginatus. Next base: position 1,710 of record FIZT01036735.1, read on the forward strand.
GTTTTTATTTTTCCAAATCCATCGTTAATATCTTGCGAAAAACTTTCTAATTTTGAAGAAATGGTAAAAATATCTCTGTGGTTTGAGATTAGGGATTCTTTTAGGTTATCGAAATTTTTATCCAAAGTTTTCTGGTTTTCGTAGAGGGGTATCATTTGTTCCTTTGTGACGAGGTCGCAGCACCATTCGAAAAAATTTCCTACTGCTGGAATACCTCGTTTTTTCCGGTGTGGTTCCATATTAGCTCTAAAGCTTCGTAGTCGTTTTTCTACGTATATTGTTAAATTTTCTAAAATGTCTAAAATGTCATGTTTTTTGTTACAAAAATTTTCAGAGTTTTGAAATAGACATTCGTTTAGGTCGATATTCTTAATTGGATCCGATTTTGGTGGTAGGGTGACCAGTTGTTCGTATATGAGGGGGTATGTATGTTGATACACCGTCAGCGATCTGATTTCTGTAAAGTAGCCCCCCGAAATTAATTGGGTTGATGGAATTTCACATGTTATCATCGGTATGAACATCAGTATCTGAAATTGTATACATGTCTTGAAATACGTTAAAATATGACATTTCGCAGAAATGCGTTAAAAATAAAATATAACGTTTCCATGGATATTTTTTCCTTGATTTGTGGTTGTAAAGGTAATCTGCATTCAGTACTTCTATAAGTGCCATTCGTTTTACATAAAATATAAAGCTTAAAATTACGATCTATACATTATTATTTCTCGTAAAACATTTTACAATAAAAAAATGAAATTTCCATTTTCGTTTTCAATGCAACGAAATACGTCGAAATAATCTTCGTCGAATATTTTTATAAGCACCATTCGATTTGTGTAGAGTAGGATCTGACCTATCTCGGTCCCTTCGGGTGGTGTTAAATTTTTTGGAGTTTTGGGGTAGGCCCAATTTCCTCGAAAGGTGATAGGTAACTTTCCTATCGTTTTAAAAAATTTCATGAGATTTCCATAGCACATTTCGTATTTTTCAACGAAGGGTCCGAATGTGTTTTTATCTATACATTTGATTATGTCTTTTGCAAGACTGTAACGGAATTGGGGTGTCGAATTTTCTAACCAAATATCGGAAACCTCAGTCGGTTGCCTATCAAAATGGAGTCTTTTACATCTAGTAATTGTTTCGTCGAAAGTGCTCGATTCCATCAGAATAAAAAACACGAACATCATTAGTTCATGTTGCATTTGCACACGTATTTTTGCATTAGAGCTCCATTTTTGGTGTAATTGGAGTGTACGATAGCACTCCGATTTTCTTATCCACGTGTAATAATTTGAAAGGGTTATGTTTTTAAATTGTAAAATTCGGGCTAGGCCGAATTGAATTAAAGATCGGTCATATTGTGTGAGAGCAGGTGTATTTTCGGGCAAAATCCAAACGTCATATTTTCCATTAATTTTATTTTCTATTGGGTAGGTTTGGAGCTTCACTAATTTTTGTAATCGTGGTTGATTATCGGGGTCGTTTTCGAGAGTTTTAAGGAGGGTGGTGTGGATGTAGTAATTATAGTTTGGGTGAAGATTTTCTGAGAATTTGCATTCAAGCGATTTAAGATAGAAATATCCATTTCGTATTTGCGAATTTATTTTCTCCTGAGAGTTTTCACACTGGTAATGAAGTTTTTCGTTACTTCTCAGAAGGAAATCGCTTTTCAACGCGGTGTAGATCTGCAAAATTATAATGTAATTAGGAATTTCGAATTTGCATCGTTTCGTTGACAGTATTATTTTTTGCCTAATGTCATTGTTTTTTAGTTATCGGGTTACAGTTTTGTGATTTCCTGTCTTTTAATCGTAAGTGAAATGAGTGTATTATGGTTAATTTCGATCGAGTTCTGTACGTTGTATTTTAGCTTTGAGGAGCATGGTAATCGTTTGTCGAATTTTGCACTTGTGTTTGAGCATTCTGGCAACGTCGCGTCGCGTTATGAACGTTTGCTATAATAACGACGTCGTTATATTTTTCGTTATGTGTTCGTTAAATACACTACGAATAACGAAAATTGGATAACGAATAGTTATCTGTTAGTTAATTTTGTAATGAGAATTCCTAATACTCGTCGTGAGGAGAATGGTAATGGTTTTTCGTTACCGGTGTGTAGCGTGTGTGTATGTTGATCAACCAGTTTGGTCGGTTGTGTGAGTTTTTCCACGCCTGTTTCGTGATGGCCGCGATCTCGTTGCTAGGCAACGTTATATTAGCAGCGGCGAGTTCACCGACTTCCCTATCCGATTTACTTTTGATTTTCTCTGCTATCTCCTCATACAGCTGTTTACATGACCTTGTCCTACTGATCTAGTGCTGATTTTCCCGTTATTCCTACACTCGGTCACTATCTGCGCTTGTTACTGACGTCTCATTTAGATGGATATTTGTATGAACGCATACTAAACGGTAGCTAATCGTTTTGTGCTGCGCCCGTCGCTCTCGCTGCCGCGAGTCGATTTTTTCATACCCAATACTTCGACGTTTTATAACGTCGCGGATTTATTTTCGAGCGAGGTTTTTCCTAGCGTGAATGTTTGGCAATAGCGCTATCCGTGTTATCGTCATTCACGTCGCATAGCGGTGGCTATTAGCGAGACGATATTTTTCCCTACTTTGTGCGTAGTGGCAACGTCGCATTTTTCCTTCGTATTTCATGATCGCGAAACTTAATTTAGCGTAAATTTTGAAAAAATAAATATTACCATGATTTCACCCTGCTAAATGATTTTTAATACCAAAAATGAAAATTTTATTTATCAATTCTCATTGAAATATGGCTTTAATCGCCTTACGTGTGTTTTTTCCTCTACTAATTTCCCACGTACTGGTTTCGAGATCAAGTACGTTTGGTCCGAAATTTTTTGTTTTACCTCATAGGGTCCTAGGTATGCGTCATCGAAATGACCATCTTTTCCTTTTCGTGGATTTTTCACCAGAACTTTTGTCCCTTCTTTTAAATCTAAATTTTCTCTTTTTTCATCATATTTCTGTTTAACTTCCTCATTTTGGTCCTCAATCCACCTGGGAATTTTTTCGCGTACTCTATTTAAAATTTTTATTTGGTCAAATCGGTCTCCTTTTTGTCCCTCGGGGTTAACGTATTTTTCGGTACTTATTATTCGTTCGTTTGAAATAAAGGTATACAGTCCACTTTGTAATTTTATGATCATTTAACAAATTTTCAAAGTTTAAGTACAGCGATCTTATGCGCCGGTACCCTTTAATAACGTTTAAGCATTCCATAAATAGAAAAATTCCAGGAACAGTGTCGCATCATTAGATTGTTTTGATTATTGCAAAGATGTTTACTTATACTTCGAAAGAGCTTACTAAAATTACACATCAACAGTTTTCAACCCATGGTGATGTGATTGCCTGATTGGAAATGTTGGATAAGAGAATTCGTCATTCGGTGAAACTGAAATGGCGTTCAAGGTATACTTCGGTGTTGTGTGCTTTCTGTGTTTAAATGTTTGCATAGTAAAATTCAGAGGACCGTTGATTTGTCATGAAGACGAAAACTGAAAATAAATTTCTACATTGGATGGAAAAATTCTAAAATTTGGATTCAGTGGTACTAAAAGAGTGAAACAGGGGTACTTGGTCAAATTGGTAATTGCTCAGTATGGACTATGAATATACAAAGTCTGGTCTTGTTTCTTATGTTCCGAAAACCTTCAAGAAGACATGATCAGGTGTACCTCATGTCATGCCTGGGTACATGTTAGGTGTGCGGTGTCGAAAATGACGCATTTTACGATTATGATTATTGAACTGAATAAATATTATACCTACTGTTTTAAAATCTGTGTCGAAAATGACGCATTTTACAAATTGTGATTTTTGTATGGTACTGAATAAATATTAGACTATTTTAAAAAATTTTCTTCTTCTCATTTCAGCTCAAAATTGAATTTAGGAAATTGGTCGGGCCAAGAAGGTGGGGGACTGAAACAAAATCCAACACCTAAATATTTTTTTAATGGTACGAAATTCATTATTTGGGGGGGGGGAGGGTAAAGTACATTTTCAGGACTTTTTTGCAGGTGGTACGATTTAGGAAGTGGGTGGTACGATTTTGGCAACAGTTGCCAAAATCGTACCACTTGAAGACCTTTGCGCGAATGAAAACTGTGCCTTTACTATTTAAGTTAGAAAATTGGGGTTTGCGCTCAAAGATGCGCAAAAGTTCAAGGTACAATTTGGTCTATAAGCGGTTTCAAAAAAATAATTTCAGCCGCGCCCAGAGTGAAAAAACTAAAAAGTGGTACAATATACGCCACCTTACCCTATGTACTCGTAGATTTTAGTACCGTAGATAAAATTCTATTTTGTGTGCGTTATTTGTAGCATCAAACAGCAGCAGATCTGGCCATTGTGCAGTCACCTATATCCGTTACATCTCCTTCCAAAGCCTTTCAATGCACTGAAGATCGTGAAGGGTTTAGTGGAGACAGTCTGTTCAGAAGAAATTCTGTGAGTATTTTAATCATATTTCTTGATAGGTACTTACTAAAAATCGTATACTGTACTCTCAGGTTGATTTCGTGGATGCAGCTAATAGCGCAGAATTATCATCATCAGAAGCAAGTATTATGGACGATATTGATGACGATGATGATGAGGACCTCATTGGTCCAATTCATCCAGATGGAAGAACTAAAGTGTGTATATTCAATCAATTCTCTTTATCATCAGCGTGTGATTTCGGAGTACTACTCTTCTTTCTTTTTTCAGATATTAAAATTGGAACGAATTTTTTCTGTAATAATTTTTAAACTTTGCTGCTTCTCAAGAACTATTTTTTGATATGACATGCTGGAAAATCCTCAAAGAAAATTCCATTACCAGGCAAAGACATGACGATCGCTTCAATTGTGGAATTTATGTGCTTTTCTGTAGCAGTCAAATCCTTCGAAACATATCTCAGACCACATGACCCTATATGTATATTTCAGAAAGTATGTTATGTGGTTGTTATGTTACAATTCATCGGTTTTTTATGTGAATCAGCAACTTCAAGAATTGAATATTTATCCGCATTCCTCTGCAACTGAAATGTCCAGCTTATTCCATGACGTTGACTATTTCTGTGGATCACCTCATATTGATGAAAACTACATCGTTGCGAAATTTTCATATGGTTTCAAACATCCAACATTTGTTTCTGGAAGGGAAGGGATTTTGCTTCTCTATGTCCCAACTCGTGGCTCACTGGAAGAGCCATTGATGCTTGTGTATCAATTTTTTTAAGCGATCATTCAGAAAACGAAAAAGAGGAGTCATCGCAGCAAAATAATACAGTTATGCCGCCGGTATCGACAGCACCGGGGATCTCATCGACATGCAGCGGAGATAATTGCCGAGTTGGAGGCGCTGCGTGTTTCACGGGAAGAATCGCAGCAGCCCGTTGAAATTGCAGAAACCAGGTCGGTAAAATTCAACAGGCAGTCGATTCTGATGAGAAAATGCCCCCCCCCCCTCTGCCAGAGGAAAGGTTTGGCAAACGTACGAGTCGCGTGGTCTGCAAACCATACAAATGTGTGGCGATTTATTGGTAAGAGTGTCTCCAATTTATGTAAATTAATTACTGTGTCATTGTTTACAATTTTGTTAAATGTGTGATTGAATTATTTTAGATGCGTTAAGAAAAATGAAAATGACGCTACTATTAAATATCTGCGTCTCAGAGATGACCCTGAATGCAATCTAAGGTACCCAAAAAATACAAAGTGGATACATCTAGATAACCAAATTGCTGAAAGTCAAGCCCTTCTACACGCTGAAATCTACACTGTCAAACAGTTTTTAGATAGGACGAAACATTTTTTCAATTTTCATCAGGCCGAGGCACCAGGTTTGTGTGAAACCAAATTGCTGAAAGTCAAGCCCTTCTACACGCTGAAATCTACACTGTCGAACAGTTTATAGATAGGACGAAACATTTTTTCAATTTTCATCAGGCCGAGGCACCAGGTTTGTGTGATTTACATTTTATTTATACCTATGATGAAAAACATAAACACATTTCCATATTATGTTCTTTCATTTTTATCAATAAGGATATGAGAAAAGAGTTTTTAATATGAAATGTTTTCAACAGAAAAAGAAAAAACCTGATCAAGAACTATTTGTAGTTAAACATAACCGATCAGAGGAGCAGCAAAATACCATGAATTATAGAGACCTTACAGTAAGTGAAAGAGTACCCGCCAAATTATAATATAAAACATTCATTCGAAAACAGCGATGTGGCATATCAAAATGGTCTGAAATTTCGCGCGTGGGTGGTGGGCTGATTGGAATTACTGCGACAGGAAATCACTCAGAATTGTATTGAAATGGCGAATTTGCCATCAACTTTGACTCAGGTTAATTTTTCATCTCATGTTCATGTTCATAACTTTGATTAAGTACTTTTTGACTAAATTTTTCACTCATTTGTAGAGAGAACTGCAACCAAACATAGAAAATGAGTCAGGTCCTACAGTACCGCCAGAATCTCAAGATCAACGTACATCATCGCCAGTATCTCATGCTCAACTTACATCATCGCCTGCATCTCATGCTCAACCATCATTATCTCCTATACTTCACGCTCAACCTTCACCACCTAGAGTTATGATGACTGAAGCTAACACGACAATATCAGAGCCAGATATTACTGAGGTTATAGTAAGTACAAATATGAAATATGAAGGTATGCGATACAAACCATTGTTCAAACTGAGCCAAAAATAATTTTAAAAAATTTTCAGTTTTGTCTCATTGCCTACTGCATAATGGCTGATAAAACTGCAGAATCATACCTGTGGCTTTTCAATCGAATGAAACTTTGGTTTCCAAACTGCAACCCACACTTCTTTATAGCCGATTATGAAACTGGTTTTGCAGCCGCCATAAATGAAGCGTTTCCAGGAGCAATATTACAAGGCTGCCGGTTCCATTATGCACAAGTAATTGATCAAATTTCTTCCATTCAGCCAATTATACATTTAGATACATATTTCTGCCATTCTAACATGAAACGAGGCATTCCACTCCCATGTTATGCAGCATATGGTGAGTACCAGGACTGGTGCTCATCCCAATATTTGGATTTTTTTAGGTTGGTAAAAAATTCTATACTCCATTTTTCTTCAATATCGTATTGCATAGATAGGTTCTTCTACATTTTTCCCCGCTGGGTTGCTTAGAGCTTCCCAAAATGGATTGAGAATTTCTTTCCCACAAGCAACGAAGTGGAGGCAGCACCATCTCAATACAGTCGGGGCAACTCAAAGCCTTGAGGAAGATGAGATCGACGTTTATTTTTTTTTGAGATGGATGGCTCATCATGCCGAATTCAATTTGATTCGTAAGTTTATTCCCCATTTTATAATAGTGACTCAATTATTGGTGACCCATGTGCTGGAATGAGATGTTTTAAATATTGCTAGAGGGAATAACCTGCAATTTATGAATCGGTGATCAACAAAAGATGCCGAAGGAGTCGAAGCTTTCACTGTAGAACATGCTGATTCAGTGTTATTGTACAAAAAACAAAACGAAATCCTAAAAAATCCTTCAGAATTGAAAAATAATGACTTCGTTCCGATTTTCACAACAGGAAACTCAAGAAGAAAAGCTGAAAAAGTTTTGAAATGAAAATTTTATGCATCGATGGGGCCCATGGCATTTACCAATATGAATTCATTTTACACATACAAATGATTCATTTTTAAAAAATCGTTAAAACACTTCATCGAATGATTTTCATGAGATAAAGTTAACGATTAATGTCGTTGGGACTATGGTGAGGCTGATTTAAGGGGTTCAAATGAGGCTAAACGTGAAGATGATGTGTAATAGCTATTTATTGCGGGCCATCAAAATCAAAACCTATGTACCAACGTTCATTTTATTATGGACAATTTTATTGAAGAAGTAGAGGAGTTCATCAAAAATGGTATTGTAGTAAATGAGAAACAATACAAGTTTCAGTTGGAAGTATCCAGAAACGCTTCCGAGCTGACATGAGAAAGAGTTGTTCATTGATGTTCTCGCTGGTAAGTATGCGCAAAAATATATAATTATACCTACACTGGACTTGAAATTATCATTTAGAAAATCATTACGTGTCCAATCTGCCCATTCTACCGGCAAAGGAACAACAAACGATGGAAACACAGCCAGACAATTTCTCAAGAACGTGGAAAAACCAGCACAAATCACTGGAATTGACCAAAATCTATTAACGTGTTTTGAAAATTCACTAACGTGGCAATGAACTATGGGGAAACGAATTAACGCTTAGAAATTTGTAGCTTACGCTCTCAGTACTCGAATACAATCAAAAAATATAGTGCACCTCTTATTGCCCACAAATTAAAATTTGATGAGAGAATTAGAACCATCAACTTTTTTTTTCAGAATCTGTCGCCGACTTTTTATTCAAAAATGAAGATCCTGATCTTAAATTTTTTTTTTCCATTTTCTTGAATTTTATGGGTTAGAATACTGAGTAATAGTACAGGCAAATTAATTTCATGTAGGGTGAAAGTGGAAAAAATTTATAACAGTGTTTTTTTTGCGGGAATGTGTTCAGAAGGGTCCCAATAGTTACCCCATAAAACCCAAGAGCTCCAAGTGTGGAGGAAAATTTTTTGGGGGGTGAAACATCCCCCAAAATGAGTTTTCCCTCATTATTTTGAAAAATATCAATTTTGGATAAGAAATAATAACAAATT
>FIZT01036801.1:0-11556 GCA_900065295.1 Paracoccus marginatus
TTGTGCCATTTTGGCTTAAAAAAAGTGTATTTTCTGCTTATTTGTATCGCCAATCCTCGTAGATGATTTTCGCCTATAGTACTTCGCAGGTCTGGGGGGGGGCTTTAGCCCCCTAGCCCCCCCCTTGCGTGCGCCACTGCGTACATCTACAAAAATATGTAAATATTTTGTTCGCTGCAGCCTGCTCTGCCTATTGCCCATTCATTTTCGGTCACAGTCGAAATGTAACGTCAATGTATGGTAACGTCGTCGTAATTCGTCCGATATATTCGAGTAATATCAATATTATACGGCGTTTATGAGAAACAAGACCAGCTCTCTCGTCGTATGGATGTTTAGAGTACGTACGTAGTATGTATCTACGAGATGTTCGTCCGAGACACGTACGACGTGCGACGTGGCTGTAGGCCAAAAAAATCCTAACCGTACGACGAAATATTTAAGACTTGGTCTATTTGACGACACGGCCGTAACACCCCAGGCCCATCCCAAGCCGGAACACATTTAATAGACGTACGAATAATTTTTTTCCCGCATCGTATAGCCGCATCGAAAGCTCGCGAAACTTTTATTCTCGCAAAAATTGTGCACTAAAAGTCATATTTATACACGAAAGTGGTTTTATACACGCCAAAATTCCGATAGTTCGTTGTTCGGTTCGACGAAAAATAAGAAAGGAAAGCTGGTAAAAAAATTTAACAACCGTAAAATGTTATTCGATATTATATTTTTTGCGAATATCACGTCATAATAGTACCAGTAGAAAATCGCTCGCCCATATCGAATAACCATAAATGATTCGAGTTTTAATAGCTCTTATCTCGCTGCACACACCCCTCCCCCCTCTTCCAAAGCCAACTTTTTTATAAACCGAAGAAAAAAAGAATAAGAAAGGTGGATACGGCTAAATGGTCAAAAAATACTCATTCCGATAAAAATCTTTGCTTTTCCTCGCACAAAGTATATGTATATGCTGATGCTGGTGCAGTTCGACTTGGCCCGGCCCGGCAACTTTTAGATTAGGTACGTATAAATTTCCACAACGATAATATATTTATTTTATCAACGAACTCTTACCAACTTGGACGTAAATCGTGCACTATACGATACGAGAACTAACCTACAGGAGTCAGAGTATCGGAAGAAGAGAAGCGAATGAAGCAGGAAGATTCTTTTTGTGTGCGATACAGCATCACCGGTAGTAGCATACTCTGGGGCGATTTGGTGTATACGTTGGTAGGTCGAGACAAAGTGAAGGGATTGAATTGGTTATCTGCGAAGAATTACTGTAAGTGTACGTTCGAGGTTCGATACTGTCTGTATAGTGTATAGTAAGTGAGCGGTTCGATTATAGTATATTTGGAGTGAGAAAGAAGACGAGTGCTGGGTGGCTAGGTGGATTCTGGGGAAGGAATACATACAGATATTGGCGAAATTAAACAAGTTTTTCTTCGCAGTTCAGAAGGGTTGTAAAGTTTTTCGTTTTGGTTTTGTTCTATTTTTTTTTTTTCTTCTTCTTCTTCTTCTTCTTCTTCTTCTTTAGTGCTTCGAGTATAAGTTGAGTTTTTGATAAAAATATCCACGAGGTGTTTTACGCGATGCCCTGCTGCGAATTTTGCACATAAATTTTCCAATGAAGTTTCCAATAGTTTTACTTACTACCTAGATATGTACTTGAATATTTTCATGAAAAATCTTAGCGAAAGTTTCGCTTATGATTCGAAAAAATTAGGCGAGCGTTAATTTTTTGATTTTTTCTCGGGTTGATTGGGTCAATTTGGAAATAAGGATCGTGATTTTTTTTAAAATTGAATTTTTCACAATTAAATATGTACATCAAGGTCTTTTTCTCCTTCCATTTTTTTCGATATTTTTTCTCTAGAGCTCTTGATCTAATTTGAACTTTGTCGAGATTTATTGAAAGTTATTGGAAGAGGGGGAGGGTAGGGCGAATTTTTTCCATTTTCCATTTCTTGAGAGCGGGGAGAGAAAGGACCTAGTCAGTATATTTGGGTTTTTCCAAAACTTTTCAGGCCTTTTTTTGAGGAATTTTAATTTTTTTTTTATTGACTGACTTGAACTTTCTTCAATTATTGTTTTTCGGGGACGGACGGAGAGAAAGGACCATTTTTTAAAACCACGCGTTTGATCTTTCAAAGTTTTTGTTCAACGTGAATTTTAAATTTTAAAATTTTGTTAATTGGATTTTGTTCGGGAGTTGAGAGGAGGAACCATTTTTCGAATGAGTGCATTTGGATTTTTCAAAATTTTTCAATTTGTTTTTTTCGTCAATAGATTTGAATTTATTTTCCCTCCTTTTCTTTTTATCATGTACGGGATGTACCTATATTTTTTCTCAAAATTTTCAATTTTTTTCATTTTCTATTTTTCTAAAAGGATTTAGACTTTTTTCAATTAATCACGTTTTATGAATTTTATTTGTTTCCAAGCAATTTCTCAAGTCAGTACATTTGAATTTTTCAAAATTTTCAAATTTCATTTCAAAAATGATCAAATTTAGATTTTTTGAAGCAATAATTTTGCTCATTTTACTTTATAGATCGCGCAAAACCCCAATTTTCCAGACGATTTATGACAAAGAGGTGCAGCAGCTGTTCGGTACCCCTCTGTGCAGTGTGCACCTCTCCAGCTTTCAAAGAAATGAATTACCTTTCCACCTCTGCGTGTAGGTACAATGTACACATACCCGGTTCAAAATATTCTACTTTCTTTCATTCACCTCGGAGTTGAATAAAAAAGCGAACGCGAGAGTGAGACAGAGACAGACTGACAGAGACCAAAAAACCAACAAATTGAATAATCCCACATCTTCGGATCGTACCGTTCACCTATTCGTGAAAAATATAACCACTCTCCTAATTAAGATTTGAGAAATTAATCAACCGTCCGGACACCGAATTCAGGTTCTGGTGCGGTTCAGCGGATTCCCAAACATCAATGGGTCCGCTTTATAGACCAGCAGCGCGTCCCGACGATGATGAATACGAAATAAAGAATGAGACGGAAGATGCGTCGGGATCGTAAAACACCGAAAAAACAACAACAACAAGCGTACTTCTACCTAAACTCGCTGATGAACTCGGTACGACCGAAATTCCATAATAATATACGTCGTCGATGGTCGCTGTCAGGCCAATAACTCGTCTGATGGGCGACCTAGCCAGAAAAACAAAAAAATCGGATCGTCTAATCCGAGTGAATTTCAACGAATTAATAATCTCTCGCCGCCGTAAAAATGTAAAATTTTAATTAATGAAAGTTACGAGAAATATCTCGAAATAATGGTGCATCTTTTAGTATCATTGACAGCAGACTGGTTCTCAATTCTCGTGCATGTTACATTAGGATAAAAAAAATATTTGCAGGTAATTTTTCATCGATTCGTGTTACTCCCTTCCCCTACCCTCACACCCTTCTTCAAAATCCAAAATCTCTATTATCGATCTTAATCTATTTAGCTAATTCATAATTCGAAAACTCACCATTGGCACTTCTATCTCCGGTATTGAAAATTCGGCGCAGAAAATCTCGTATCGTATAAATTTCGCGCATCTCACCGGTCGTTGATGGCGTTCCTCTGTAAAACGTCCTAACGAAGCATTAACGATATAATACTACGTAAAATTAACATAAACAATTTGACGCTTATACATATAAGCGACCTGACATGACGGGGCTCGTGTCGAGTGCGGCGCAAGTCTTCTCATATATACGTATGTACCAGGGTAGTTGCATAGTCATTATCATGTTTCAAAACAACAAGCTCTTTATATTAATGAATCAAAAACACCTTCGTTCTCGTATTTCGTTGCCGGTGCGACCCGTTCCAGGTGGGACGGCACGGCCCGTTAATTATTAAATCAAATAACAAGAGTACACACTCGCTCGGATGTAGGTATACGTAAAGTATAATACAGCGCAAGACACAACTACGTGTAACCTAAGCTACGCGTATACGTATAGTAGTTAAAGTGGAGGAAAACCTCGCGAATATCGCGTACACCACTACACTGTATGTATACAGAAAGCTATATCTAGAGTCTAAAATGTGTAGTTTATATACTCGTATTAGGTACAGGTAAGTGTACGTCTACGTATATACGAGCTACAGCTATTAAATTGGAAATTAATTCGTATTCTCCAGCACGTCTTCGAGGGCTGTTCATAAATTACCCCAACACCTTCGTTCGTATCGCTTCGCTTACCTTTTCGCCAGCCAGCGACGAAGAAGACACTACAAAAAACTATCATTCCATTTACGTATTACGGTATAGGTAGTCCGTGTACGCTACGTACTTACTTACTGACGTAACTGTACCGCGTAACTAAGTACGTTAGCTCTACGTATACGTTTTTCTTTTACGGAAAAAACACACCATTACCGAATTGAGGATGCAGATACTATATATTTCCAGCAGCTGTACAAGCAAATTTTAATTTAGCCCCCGAATTCTATTATGCTAATTTTGAATCTCGTACGTTCGTCTCGCGTCGCATCATCTCGTCGCTATACATAGTTCGAGCAGCGATAGTGGTAGTAAATTTTTATGAAAAGGTTGTTTTTTAGTCTTTTTTTTTACTGTTTGGGTGCAGCATGTTTAATAAAGATTTTCTAATTTGAAAGCAGATCTTCTTCAGGATTTTTAAACGATCAGGGTAAAATTTTGTTTGAAGAACAAAATTAATATTTTATGCGCGAGAACGAAAAATTCTGTCTCAAAAGTTGAGTTATTTCAAAATAAAAATTTGAAAAATGAAAATTTCGTCAGAATAGAGAAATGTAAAAAATTAAAGAAATTTGCTAACTTGAAAAAAATATTTAAAAAATTCAAATTAGAGCAGTTTTTTAATAATTCGAAAAAAAAAAAAATTGAAAAAATCCGAATAAATACAAAATCTCCAACACCCCTTCCCCCGTACACCCACAAAAGAAGAAGATACAAACTGACATGACATTTTTGATAGAAAAAATCCAAAAAATGGAATAAAGGTGTAATTGAAAATTCAACATAACGATTTGCAAAAAATGATGTGGAAGATTAAAAATTTTGAAAAATTAAAAACTGAGGAAAAATCTTGAAGAGTGACCCCCCCCCCCCCTCTCACACACACACAAAGAAACAAATATGTAAAATGGTTGATGTTTTCTGACAGAATTATAAATTTACATTCAAGTTCAAGAAAAATTAGAGCAATAAAAAATCTTCAAAATGAATCAAAACATTCGAAAAAATTGAATAAAAAAATCAAATATTTGGAAATTTGATAAAATTCACATAATATGAAGAAAAAAATAATGTAATAACTATCTATCTTGAAATCTTGAATAAATCACGAAACGAAGCAAAAATCTAGAAGAAGTTGGCCACATGAAATAGCCAAATTAGAAACCGAGAAAAATTGAAAAATACAAAGCTCAAAAAAATAAACACTTTTTAAAAAGTATTTTCAACTCATCCATAGGTATGGTGGTTTTTGAAAAAAAAAATTGAACTCGATAAAAGAATTTCAATGTCTAATTGGAAAAAAGAAAACAAGAAATTGAGGAAAAAATTTAAAATACCAAAAAATGACCACATGAAAAAATAAACCCCGAATATGACTTCAGCAGGTGCAGCTACTTATCTCAATTCAGACATTTCGAACGTGTCTTCCGATAATTTTGGTCGAAAATCCGAGAAAGCAAAAGGACATGATACCCAGTTGGTAATACATACAGCAGATCTGTCTTGGCAACCGATTTCGATCGCTCCTGTTGCAAAAAATCAAAATACGAAAACATTTTGAATCCCTGGTGCAGATATTTTTGGATTTGGTGGGAGGGGGAAGCTAAAGAATATTTTTTCTCAATTTGTTCATTTTTTGAGCCATCATTTTGTAATAAAAATTTCAAAAGTATTGAAAGAGTCAAATTCTGCTGAAAAAATAAAAGCTGGCTACTTATCGCGTCACATTTTCTACGACGCCCTGATGGGAAGTACAGCATTCACGAGCCTATGCTTTTCATAAAAAAAGAACGGGGAAAAAATTTATCTACTTCGATTCCTATCAAACTCAGCCAAGCATTTACTGGTGAGTTGAAAATGCCATATAAATTTTTTAGGCCTGTGTAACAGGAGAGAGCTGAATTTTTTTCCTCAAATATTGACCTATTTTTTTGAGAGGCTGCAATCTTAGAGGTGAGGTAAGAAATCGTTCTTTCTCTCTAAAATTTTATCAATTGAAATTTCATAAAATTTTGACGAGTTCGGCATAGGTAGATCTGAGGAAGGGGCTGAACGGGTCGAGCTCTTTTAAAAAAGTATTCGACCCGAACAATTTTTTACGAACGATTTGAAAAAAGTTCTTCAAAATTCAGAAGTTTTTATATTTTTATAGGTGTCGAGTCGTAAACATTTTTCATTTTCGTAAAAATGAAAAATTTTGTCAAAATGTCAAATTCTGTAAAAATTGAAAAATTTGAAAATTCTATAAAAATGATAAATTTTGCAAAAATTGAAAATTCTTTAGAAATTGAAAAATTTGTGAAAATTAAAACAAAAATAATTTTTCATTGAGATTCAAAATTTGAACATTTGTAAAAATGAAAAATTCAGGTAAGCCCTTCACCTTTCACCCCCTCCCCCAAAAATATTCAATTTTTTGCCAGTCCGGTTCAAGTTGACCTTCTGTGTCCTTAAAAAAAAAAAGCTAGATCCGCTTATGAAGATCGATCATTAGAGGCCATATGACATTCTCAATTCCAATTTAAAGTCGTCTGGTGAAAAAATGGAGATTTCGAGAAATATAATTTTTACCAAAGATGATGCAGAACTAGTTCTCCCCTCCTCCAAAAAAGAAAGAGAATTCTGTGCTGAAATCAAGACCCGGGCAGGGTAACTGAGAACCTTCGCACATTCTATGTTTTTTCTCGCAGTTCATTTCATGATTTGAATTTTCAAATCTCTTCATTTTGGTGCCTTTTTCTTCGAGCAACTAGCACGGGTAACCGCAACCGGTTCGTTATTATATATATGATACGTGAGACCTGTATACGTGTACACTGTGGAATTATTGGTATCGTAAATATCTGGCGTATACGACGAGTGCACCCTTTAAGGCACACTTAATCGAGTTTCGAGGTGCGATGCGTATGTATTATAATAATGACGTTGAAATGTTCCACAATCCACAAGCCGGAGAGGCACTATAGGTAAATACGCTCAGAGATACTAACACTTTTTTGAAGTACGAGGTTACGTGTTCATCTCGAGTCAAGTATCCCAGGTATATAGATATACTTAACACTTTATAGTACATATGTATCGTTCAAATACGCAGGTATGTATGTACATTGTACATATGGAATAGATAGATAGATGTACGATTCAATTTCGCTTCGGTCTCTTTTAGATCTGTCTCGCTGATAAAACGATACCATAAACTTACAGAGCGTGCTCACTTCATCGCTTACTCAATTAACATTTATGAACGTAAAAAATATAAAAAAATCTCAATTTTTAACGAGCTTTTGTACGTATCTAAACCTATACTTACGAGCCTACAAGGGTATAAAAATACTAAAATGTCACCTTTTTAGTACCCTACACAAGACAACGACGCGGATGGTGCTACGATTACCTACCGAGATAATATTTGGCCACTGGGCCGATAAAATCCGGGGAATTTGTACGAGCTGTATGCGATACAAATTAGCTCGATAAATTCCATTATTTTGGCAACCACTGACATACTGTATACGCGGCCGGGTCGCTAGTTTATACTTACCTATAGGCCTTTTTATTATTTTAACAATTTCCATCACGTACAAATCCTCCGACAACAACATCGTCATCATAGTCTTCGTCGTCGTACTCTGCTACTCTTACCCTCATCTCGTCGGTTCGTTTAAAAAAAAATCTTTTCTCCGCTGTAAGGCTCGAATAAGTTCGTATATTTCGACCGTTTCATCGCGAGTAAGTATAATTTTATTAAGTTTACATCATCGACCCTGATCTCGATTGCCAACCTCGCAGGAGCTTTCTCGGTTATTCCACAATTACACTCGAGCAGCCATTTTCACGAAATTTTCCAAAAAATAAAAAAAAATCTACGCTTTTTTTCATCGTAAAATTACTTACGAAGGTAAAGGTATGTACCTCGAGCCATATAAGCGTACAACGATTTCGGGCAATCTGTTTGACTTTTTTTTTTCCACGCCATTAAATCTTCTCAAACCCATCGAAAGATTTTTCCCCCTTCCCTCTTCTCCAGTATCATTTCAAGATCATTTCTACAGCTCACTATGGCATCATTCTATATTAGTACTTAGCTTGTCGCGAAATCGTCGCTCAAAGGCTCGTGGAAAAAAAATCCTAAATTAAAACGAATTTGGAGCTTTTGTTTCGAAATTTCTCATCCCACCTCTTCTGACACATCCGTTCTGCAGCCTGGAGCTTCGTGAGTTCGTGTTTTCTTCCTCCCCACCACGGATTCTCTCGTCCTTATTTTTCATCATTCGAACGCTATACTTTTTAATAAACAACCACGTACGCGAATTCGTCCCCCTCTCTCTCTCTCTTCCCTTTGTTTAGATTCTGATCGTATTTTGCACACTTCGAATCTGACCCCACGACAGAATGAGTTTCACGAGCTAACGTAAGTTTGAATCAGAAACCGTAGGTACCCGCGCGTATGGAGGGCTGCTCGGATGGATAATTTTGAAAAGGACACTTTTTTGCGAATGTGTTCCCCCTCCCCCTCTTCTTCTGTGGTACTTAGCCATTCGGCAGCCGTATCCGGTGAGTCGCTCAACGACGCACGAGAAGGTAGCATGCGCAGAAATTGTAATTTTTCGTCGATTCGACACAATGACCATTGGTTCGTGAAATATTATTGAAGAAGCGAGAAAAAATTTATTTTCATTCAAATTTGACAAGGAATCTCTCCTTCACTGAAATTAAATTGAATTAAACATCATTATGAATGAATTAAAATAAGAAATTCAAAAAAAATCAAAACTGAAAAATTCGATTCGCAAAAAATTTTAAATAAAAAAAAAATAATAAAATAAAATACTCATCATTGCAGGAAAAAATTTTGAAATTAAAAAAAAATTGAAATACTCACTGTAAAAAAAAGTAAAATAAAAAAAATAAAACACTCACTGCAGAAAAAATATTAAAAATTGAAAAAGAAAATAAAAGTCAAAAAAATTTAGGAAGCGCCGAAATTGCAAAGGAACTGAAATCGGAAAAAATCCAATTCAAAATATTAAAAAAAAAAATTCAGGGAATAAATAATGTTCAAAAAATTATTTCAAATATCAAATTAAAATTTAAAAAAAACATAAAAAACACCACCCTACTCTCACTTGGCTACGCCCTTCTTCGGACCTCTCATATCTAAAAGGAAAAAAAAGTCTCACAACGAAAAACGCGACTCCAAAATTGCCACCATATACCACATCAAAATTTTGGCATTCCCTTATCACCTCCTGCTACTCTGCTATCCGTCATCGACACTCGAAAAAAGCTCGCAGCATTCCTGGCATCACACAAGCTACATTTAACCTATACCATTTGCGAAATTTACCGTGAAAAAAAAAATAACACATAAGCCCAACAACAGCTTTCGATACACCTACTCGTAGGTACACCATCCATCGTATCGACTCAGACTCGGTCATCTGGAATATATCTCGATCTCACCCTTTCTAATATTTTTATTTCCTGCTCCCCTTCGCTTTAAACGTACGAAAAAAAATCTTTCCAACGCTCGCGATCGAGATACTGCCGCAAGGATACCCGGCGCGATTTGTACCAATAACATCAACCTTTACCTTAATACATACGAGGCCTCTTTGAAAATCCGCACGTATTACCTCGCTCTTGAATCTAATCATGTATACCAAACCTTTCCTAGTATAGCACCCTTTCTTTTCTCGTAAATATTTCAGAAGCTGATACCATAAGGGTATCTCGTATTTTCTATGTATACGTATACATGTACGTATTTAGCAATCACTGTCACTGATAGGCTGCCCTTGCCCCTGTCCTTCGGTCGTGGTGACTCTTCGTGATGCTAAATGTAACTTGGTACGATTTTTGATGGCTCGTAAATTCCGCGTGCATCTAACGTAAGCACAGCTCGGCTCATCCCATAGTGGAGATAAGAAGAAATTTTTCCACTTCGATTAACCCTTTAAATACGACAGCAGAAATAATAGCCTCATTGACGAACACTTAGTCGGTATACTCACTTTTTGTCCAATAATTCTCAACCTCGATGGTATTTTTTTGATTTTTTTTCTCCTATTGATTATTTCAATAAAATTTAAATGCAAGAAAATTTGATATCTACGCCGTCTTAGAACGTACTCGGCTTGAAAAGTCGTGAAAATATATTCCAAGTCAATTTTTTCCACCTTCGTGTTCGCAGATCGCATTCGAAAACTTTACATTTCTACGCATCAAAGCGACTACGAACGTGACTTTCGTACACTTTTCTCGTTAACTTTGGCATTTTTTTCTACATCTCTGGCGCGTACATTTGCCTCACTGCAGGTTCTGCCGCTGCCGAGCAAATTATTATTCGAACCGTATGTTACATATTCGCGTACCAGCGAGACGAAAGCTCGAAGGGAACACCTCGTACAAACAAAAACTAAGTATACGCGCAAATACGAAATGAAAAAATTGTTTTCACTCTTTCACTTGGCGAAAATTTACACGAGCCTAAGCTACAGCGCAGCATAACCATTCTAAACATGCTTTCTCGCACTGCTCCCGACAGCATTCTCAGAAGAAAAAAAAAAGAAAAAAGAAAATTCCAACACGAGGTACCGTACTCGGTCGCTTATCGACGCGCGAATAAATCAACCACAAGAGCAGCGGAGTAGGCATAGACGGTGGAAAAAAAAGACACATACGAGAGAAGACGTGAAACAAAGCTGGGCTCGCGAAATCAACCCGAAGCCTATTAAAATTTATCGCTCAACAAACCGTATGGGATGCGTATACGAGTGCGTTGAGTCGTCTCCACTTCCACAGCATGTAAGAACTTTTTCGTTCGAATATCGCGCATCCTCTTCTTGTCGCCGGATACAAATGGTTGGTTCACTCGCGCCTCATACAACTTTAACACGGCATCATCCTACGCTTATGCAGAGCACGGACACGTGATGGGGAGGGGGGACGCACCATATACGCCGACAACTAATTACAAAGCTGTATAGGTAGTAGGCACACTACACATGATAGCGTGGCATCATTGCAAGCTCGAAGAATATACTTTTTACCCTTATGGCGACGCTCTTTTGCCGTCAGAAGCTCAAAGTATACATACATTACCGAGCAGCAGAAGCGGATCTAAGGATTAGGGCCTAGTAGGCAAATTGAAAAAAGGGCCCACTAAAAAAGTCGTGAGGGCCTGAGGGCCCTAAAATGACCTTTTTTTTTTTTTTTTTTTTTTAAATGCAATTTTGGAGATATGGTATGCTTATATGTTCTGATGACCAGGAATTGGTGTAATCTCGGCTAATACCATCCAATAATT
>FIZT01036807.1:0-22999 GCA_900065295.1 Paracoccus marginatus
AATATTACCAAAAATTTTCGCCCTCGCTTCGCTCGGGCCACACCCAATTTTAATCCGGAAATTTGTGGCTTTCACCCCCCCCCCCCATCAAAAGTAAAAGTGAAGTTTCGTCTCTGTTTAGCCCCAAGCATGCCACACTTATAAATGTTTTGATTTTTAAAATTTGGGA
Organism: Paracoccus marginatus; assembly: GCA_900065295.1. NCBI lineage: Eukaryota > Metazoa > Arthropoda > Insecta > Hemiptera > Pseudococcidae > Paracoccus > Paracoccus marginatus. The sequence goes on from FIZT01036807.1 coordinate 170, forward strand.
GAGGGTAAAAACAAACGTTTTTTACTGTTATTGAGAGCTGCAAAAAAATGAAGAGGGGTGCGAAACAAACGTAAAAGTTGCTGGAAAAATGGGGGGGGGCTGAAGAAATTAGGAGCGGGTGTCTGGACAAAATTGGGGGGGAATTCCTCAAAAGCTTTGGGGGATCTCGGCACCTCTGCGTATGTTTTAAATTTATTCTGTTTCTCGCTCTTTCTTTCAAGCACCTATAAATTGATTCAATTTTAAACAACACGCAGTAATTGAATGGAAAGCAACGTAAGAACAAGAACTTCCAAAGTATTACGCTTAAATACATATCTTTATTGACTAGAATACATTAAAATTTACCGTTGCCATAAACTGATCAAACACACATAAAATTTTGTAAAGAATGAAACGATAATATACACAATTTCATTCATACCTACACTCCACAATTTATTCATAATTGAACCGATCCATTAAGAAATAATGAAAATTATTGTACAAGTTTTTTGAACTTGAAGTAGTTTTCAAAAAACCATGGAAAATTGTGCTGGAATATAAATAGTAAAAAGGAATATTAGAAACAAAAGTACAGAATATTGATAGAAAGGCATTAAATATGTAATATGCACCACTGGCAGTTATCGGTAACGCGTTACTTTCAATGGAACGAATTTACTGTTTGAACGACTGAACGTACAAAATGAATTAACAAGATATTTTCAACAAACAATAAGTAATGGAACGTTTAAGCACTTAAATATAACGTTTAAAATATCTACATCGATGGATGGTAGAACACCAATAAAACCAAAACTTAATCGAAATGTTTGACTAGCATAAAAGAAAATTTAAAAAAGCGGAATACACAACCAATTGGGTAATCTCTTAATATTCTTCATATGCTTCACAATCCAAATACCATCGTAAAGGTTAGATGAGCGCAAACGAACGAAAAAAAGTAAATAGCAAAATATACTAAAATTGAAGTTACAACGTTGTAACAAACAAGAAGATTCTTTGTCTTTGTAGGAGACAGTCCAATGAAAATCAGTACAGGTCCACATATTCCCGAGGCGTGTTGATCAAACTGATAACTTCCCAATTGTGTCATCATGAACAATGCGAATGGAATTACAACCGTCTGAAAACGAAATGATGAATGAGAACCTGATTCAATTTTTAATGATTTTATTCACTCAATAGAACACTTACTTCACCAAACAGATAACCCAGTTTGAAAATATGTATTGCTCGAACAATTATCGCTAGTAAAGTAAGTTTGAAGCCTAACTTCTTCCAAAACTTTTCATCGACTGGAGCACGTTTAGGAACGCTGCCCAATAAAGGTGCGACCTTTTTGGCACGAGTAATTCCATCCATCATCGTGTCTGACAAATGTCCAGCTCGGTTCAAATCCTTCAACATTTCATATGTTTCATTCTCGGCTTTCTCTGAATTTCGTTGAGCTTCTGTTGTAGAAGCTTTGTTATCGCCAATGTTCTGTTGTGTTGTAACTATAACGCATGAAGTTATGCATAATATGAAGTCTTTCAGTTTCACATATGTAATTATAAAATTTTGTCGTGACATACCTGAGCTACCGCTACTGGGCCCGAAAATCTCCTCAACGTTGTCATTTTCTTCTAGCTTACAGCGAGTGATTTTCTGCAACCGTCTTTCAGAATTTTCCAAAATTTTACGTCGTCTGGCTTCTCGTTTGGTCTTAGGATCTTCCATACTGGGAAATTTTGATTATATGAAAGAGTTAATTTTTTACAGCAATAGAACCGAACTTATAACGTTACTTCATGGCAAAATTGAAGTAAAAGTTGGAAGGCATAGATACTTAGATAAAGAATTTAGAAGCTTCGAACAACGAAAACAAACCAAAGCTCAACTTTTTTCCCTCCTCCTACGTTCCCTTACCATTTTTTTTGTAATCACTTTTTGTTAGCTTCCAATCTAGTCTAGGTCTTTGGTCTAGTCCAATCAAAATGTATATTCAACATTTCCACGTTTGTGATTGGTCGGTGAGAGTCAGTGTTACCCAATAAGCTAATTTATATAGCATCCAACATACATCCCGCCTCCGCCTCCACGCCTCCAGTAAACACTCCAGTACTTTGATAAGAGTACCACAGGTAGGTCAGGTAGGGAATACAACGGAATTTAAAATTCTAAACAGATTTTCATTACTTGAACTTGAACTTCAAAAACTGGTTTTATAATATCTAATTGTGAAGTTGTGACCCGTTTTTCAATATACTTTTTGATGCGTATCTTCGCCTCTTCGGATGAGCACTAACGCTAAGAATTCTACAGACGTACAATGATCACAGGAGTAGATACCGGTTTCACTTTTCACGGCTTATAATTTGGTTTTAGTTTTGTACTCGTTCTTATGCCATTGCATTCTTCGCTATGTTAATGTTAGTTTCACTTTCCACTTTCTTCTCAACGGTACCCCTCCATTGAGCAAGGAGGAATACGGTAATTATCTAACATTTTTATACTTTATTCAGTATTGTCTAGAAATTGGCGAATCAGTTTTGTCACACGAAATTTTATTTCAGTGAAGTGCACTTAGAATGTCGTAAAGTTCCTAACAGAATATAAGATTATTTCATCATGTCCAGTGATAAGAATTTGAATTTTGTTTTGAAATCACTTCTAGCTGGAGGTAAGAATTTGCTAATTTAAAAAAAAAATAAATTGTTGCTTTGATTTACGGAAAATCTGGAAAATAATGTTGTAGGAGTTGCTGGAATGTGCTCTAAAACTACCGTAGCTCCTTTGGATAGGATTAAAATTTTACTCCAAGCTCATAACGAGCACTATAAACAATTTGGTAAGCTTTCTTTTTTCCTTTTATTATATGGTGAACAAATTATTGTATGATTATATCATTTTTTGTAGGAGTATTTACCGGTCTAAAAGAAATCGTAAGAAAAGAATCATTTTTTGCCTTGTATAAAGGGAATAATGCCCAAATGGTTCGTATATTTCCTTACGCGGCTATTCAATTCACATCTTTTGAACTATACAAAAGTGTAAGTACTTTTTATGCCATTAATTTCGTATTGAATGTTGAAGTTGTCTTTATGATTCGGTATCAATTACTTGTTGCAGTTTTTAACTTCTGTATTAGGGAATAAATCCCATGTAGCCAAATTCTTGAGTGGTTCGATGGCAGGAGTTACCGCTGTAACTTTGACCTACCCACTGGACATAATTAGAGCCCGATTAGCATTTCAAGTATCTGGGACTCACCGATATCGGGGAATAGTTCACACGGCTGTGACTATTGTGAAGCAAGTTAGTCTTTGTGAAAAAAAAATTATTTTTAGTTACTTTCAATGTCACTTGAACAATTCATTCGTATTTGCATTCAATAACGATATTTATTTCCATAATAATGTGTGACAGGAAGGAGGATTCCGAGGCTTGTATAGAGGATTTTTACCGACGTTATGCGGCATGTTTCCATATGCTGGCTTCTCTTTTTATACTTTTGAAATGTTAAAGTATAGCTGCATGAAATATGCGCCTCAATGGACATGCACTTCCTGTAATAGTAGCACAGGTGGATAACTGCTCTAAAATTATACGCGTTGAAATATTTTTGATTCTATTTCAATTTTTTTCTTTTTAGGAGGCTTGGTTTTAACGGTTCCTGCCAAGCTTCTTTGTGGTGGATTTGCCGGAGCTATAGCACAAAGTTTTTCTTATCCTTTAGACGTAACCAGAAGGCGGATGCAATTAGCTATGATGAATCCTGAAACGCACAAATATGGGTTGGTTTTTGCAAACATGATGACACAATTGAAATTTAACAAGTTTAATCATTGCAATAATTTCGCATTTTAGGAAAGGTATGGTGAGCACTTTGGTCGAAATTTACCAGTCTAACGGCGTTGTTCACGGTTTATATCGAGGCATGAGTATAAACTATGTAAGAGCCATACCAATGGTAGCAGTTTCGTTTTCAGTTTATGAAACGATGAAGCAAGCTCTACAATTAGACACTGGAATGAAAATATGAAAATGCATTTAAATTTGTCCTTTCATAATCAAAATATCATTTCATGAAATAGCCAACGTTTTTGATTACTTCTTAGATGACAACGTATCTTTTTTATGTCCATGAAATGTGGTTCATTTTCAAAAAAGATCCAGTTTTTGTTGGTTAATGGTTTCGAGATAGTTTATTGCAGTATAACGTTTCAGGTGTTACGGTTGAAAAAGGTTCTTCAAATCTCAAATAACATCTAAGTTGTGTATTTTTTCTGTCCAATTAAGCGTACGTGTTAATTATTATTTTTTTTTTATGTGAAAAGACTGAAATGTGATTGGCATTAAATGTTTTATTTGGTGTAAGTATTTTGAATTGAGCTTTGAATTTTTCTCTTTGACGATTTGGTATTATCTCAACATGCAGACGGAAGTAATCGCCATTAATGATGGTGGTGAGATAAATTTTATGAACATAGAAAATCGTTGAGTGTTGATTGAAAATGTTGAGATAACGGTGAAGACATCATGGGTTATCTCAAGAAAAATCTGATACCTTTCATGTCTTGTGAAAGAAATACGTTCCGATAAAAAAGTGCCGCCTAAGCTGATTGATGCATGTATGTAAATTACAGTACATATTTATCAATTTTTGGAGGACATTAACGATTACCATTCGCCATAAATCAGCCTTCACGATGTTCCAAACTTTTTTTTTCGAGACTTCACCCTGAGTTCAATATAACCATAAAAATTTTATTCAACACCAGCGTGTACAGTGGAAAGTGCCTGTTTCGAAAGGTCTCGTTAAAGGCTTTTATGAAAAAATACAATATTAAAGTTGTAAGGAAAGTAACTGAATTTATTTTAATTTCATATATTATTGAAAAATAAATAAATATAATAATAATATTAAATTTAATTCAATTAAAATTTTTAATTAATATAATTAAAGGAATTAATATAAAAAATTCAATATATCAAAATTTTGATTTTTTTTTGACCAAACGTCGTTTATATCGTATCATCCATCCTGCGTCCTGCGATTGCTCTCCTGAGAGTGTTCTGACCATGTTCTGACACAATTCACAATGAGTACTAATAATATTAAATTACAAAAGTGATTGCTATGCTCTGCTCTGGTAGCCCTCCGTTTCTTTACCATCGATTCCAACATATTTTGTGTAGCGCAAATTACTAGTTTACCGGCCTGTATTTTTTTGAAAAAAAATATAATAATTTGTTTATGCTCCAAGGAAACTTCGCATCAGATAAAACGATTATTCAATCTGCAATCACCTGTGCTCGGAGCAGCGAAAAGAACAGATCTTCTGTTCTTTATGCAACTCCCAGTAACTCCGAACAGCAATTAGTGTTCTCAGGTTGCTTTTAGCTCAATGTTGTTTACAAAACACATGAAAACTTTAATAATTATATAGCTGCACCAACTAATTGTCGGGGGATGTCGCTATAAGTTATAGCCCTAATACCACGAAGATTTCCAATAAGTGACAACTCTTCCTGTTTCTTGAGTTTCTAAACACAGCAATTTCGATTTTATCTGAAAAATATGTAAGTATTGAGTGATAAATGCGTTGAATTTATTGATTTAATATTCATATTGGGTACATGAATCAGCACTTTACCATTTTCATTTCATCCCAAGTTATGTTCTTGATCATGACAAATAGCTCTTGTGCTATTTTTTTTTTTTGAATCAATCAGGAAGCAAAATTTGTCATCTTCAATATACTCGCATGAATTATCACGTACCTACCAAAAAAATTATTCAAGTACTAATTAATGTTTCAATTCAAATCAAAATAATAATGATTAAAAAATAAAATAAAATAGGTACCTCTTGCTTTGCAATATCGTCGTTCCTATTCTCTATAATCGCTTCAATAATTCTCTAGAAAAATTCAAGATTTAATTTAAAAGTTCGTTATTTTTCGACTATTATATATCGTGAAATTTTTTGCAGGGATTGAAATCAATATCAACTCAACAAATTTCGTGCAGGATTTCTCAAAACAATTACAAAATTGATTTTAGGTCATCATTTCACTCAGCATTTTAGTGATTTTCACGGCGTTTTGAGTCACTAAAATGACGAATTGTTTATTCACTTTTTACGCTTCACCAAAAGTCTCAAGATATTATGGTCGGACATTATTGGAATTATGTGATAGATAAAAATGAAGTAGAATACCTGCTTTATAACTTGCCGAATATTAAGTGTTTCCGAATCTGTACATGGGAGATTGTTCACGTAGCAAACGAAGTTATGTCCAAACTTGCTAATCACAGTACTTTCTACCCATGAAAAATTCGTATTTACAGTATTACATCGCAATAACAATGATGTATTTTTATTATAACGTAACTTACTCATATCCTTCACTTTTGCGCTTTTCATGGCAATTTTTACTGACTCCTGCTGTACTTCATCCTTCATTTGCAAATCATTGAACAATAGTTTCCACTGAATATCATCCAAATTGATATCACCACACTTCTCCACATGGCCGATGATTTTGGGCGAACGATGATGGGCTTCAACCATAGCTTCGGCAAAAACTGAAGGTGTCACAGGAAAGCTTGATTCTTTCATACGTTTATTAATCATCGTGCCGTGCGGTGTCAATTCGAAATCTAAAGCAATTATCCATTTGAACTTTTTCGGAATATCGCAATCTAACAACCAAGTCGGTATTATGTTTGATTCAAGCTCCTCAAATTTTGAGCGTAATCCTATTTTAGCTGATAAAACTTGGTAAGTAATTTCCAAATTCACCTAAATAATAGAAAACAAAGTACATGAAAATCGTCATTTTTTATAAGAGCTGTTTGAAAAAACTTCATAGTGAATTTCAATTTTCAATCACATAAGATTTCATAAAATTATTTAATAAGTGGGAAGGTTAAGTTTTAGTTATTTCAAGTAAAATACCTTCTCGTTCTCCACTTGTTGCTTTTCAGCCATGAGTTTTTGATTTTTTTGTTCGAGACCTTTGCATTCTCGATTCACCGCTTCAAATGCTCCTATGAGCATGTAAAATTCTGCAATACCTTCTATTTTTTCATTCTTATCAGCGCCAGAATTCATTAGTAACTGAAAAATATCAATCATGATCCTACAGGGAAGAATCGGAAGATAGTCTCTCCCAAAACGAGCTATTTGACAAAGCAGTGCCCATCAAACACGACAATTCGCTACCCAATTTAAAACGAGGGTAGTTTCGCTGCTATTCTAAGGTGGTGGTCCGTGAATTGAGCTACTGAAATACATGTAAGTTGAGGTGGCCGCTACTCATTTGACCCCGGCAAATCAATTGTTTTGCACTGAAAAGCTCACAGTGATGGTAGCCATACTACCACGTAAAACCATTAAGTAATTGCAAAAAGCCTATTCTGTCATCCTGGGAGGGAATCGAACCCTGACCGTTCTCTCGAATTCCATTAAGTGACGCAATCGTATCGCCAAATGATCTCAACCAACTTGAATGATTACTATTGCTCTAACGCAGTAAGAGAAGAAAACAAAAATTGTCGAAATGAAATAATTATATCATAATGACTACCACATGACTGGTGACTTTTCGGTAACAAATCTGTAGCTTTTCTTAGGTCAAAGGGGTAGCAGCTACAGCTACCAAAGTTTCGATTTATGTACTTCAGTGACTAAAATTTCAGTAGACTACCGTACCAAGCCATTGGTAGCTAAGCTGCGGTAGCTGACCATACTATATGCCTACTATATGTTTAATGTAAAATGTAAGGAAAGAAACTTACTTCTATTACTTTTTTTGGTGGGTTAATGCTACTGAGACTCATACTGGCACTCGGTCTTGAACTTATTCAATACTGATATGTAATCTTACTGTAAAAATTGAAGCTAATCAGCGGAAGGTTTCAGAAAACGTAGTAAAAGACAATCAGTAATTAGGGATTATGGTGAAAGAGACAGATAGAAATGATAGAATATACACTGGCCTCTGTGACTTGTGAAGTACCTACGTAAACATAACCTGTACAGGGCGTTTAACTGAACCCCAGACAGCTAAGCGAAAAAAGTCTTTCCCTAATTCCCTTTGTACGAAATTTTAACTGATTACTCCAAAACCGTACAAAGGTAATTGCGCAAAACGATATTAAACTCTTTTTTCTTTTGTTAGCAACTGATTTTTATCATTTCTCAATAAGTTTTTGGAATTAATAAAAAAGAAAGAAATTTTAAAAAGAAATTTTTTCGCTTAGCTGTCTAGGGTTCAGTTAAACACCCTGTCTGTATAATGCGAGGAGTGTGGTTCGGAGGGAAACCCAAACTAAGTTGATAAGAATGTTTCTAATCATCGGGTGGACGTGTACAAAAATTTAATGAAAAATCTTCAAAAATAAGCTAAAATGTGATTAAACTTCTTATTAAATCGGTTCTAAAAACAACACAGGTAATAATGCACAGCAACAGTTGTTTTCAAAATATCATCTACGCTTTAATTATAAGAACCAAAGATGGGATGCCGCTATCAGCCACTACAGATTTCACCGACGAAATCAATAAAAATATAAAAGAATGCAAAAGATATGTGAAATTACTTTCAAAAAAAGCTTCACTGTTCCCCGAACGATGTGCCCTCCAATTGCAATCACATTCTATCTAGTGAGTAACACCATTTTTCACCAATTTCTTTCTTGAATGATTCGCATTAGACTCATTTTTATTCGATCGTGTTTCAGTTTCATAAGTTATTTGGATGTAACCTACCTAAGTCTATGTGCATCCTCATATCCTACGGTACTGGCCTTCAGCTTTTTAAACGAACTTATGAAAGAATTCATCACCGTATATAGCAAAACAAGAATCGAAAATGTACTTCGCCCTTATAGTTTTTTGGAATTCGGTTTGTATTTTCAAATCAAGTACGAAAAAAAGTCAACTTCGATCTAACAATTTTTTTTTTCAGATAATTTCATCCATAAAACTTGTCAAAGGTATAATAAACCACAAAGCTTGACTACTCGGATTAATTTATCCGAGCTAAGTTTAGAGATGAAATTAAGACCCCCGTATATGGTTAAATTAGAAGAAATAGAACCACCGAAAAACGGATATACTCGTGATATTAAATTACCCTATACAGGTGAGTTAGTAGAGATGAATCGAATGTACTTTTCACGATACTAAATACCGATAAAAATAACACTCGGATCTTGTTCTTTCAGTGGCGCATAAATTGAAATTTGAAGACTTATCTTTTATTTCGTTCGCTTCGATGTCGTTATCTATCCTATTATCGTTGGTTTCTTTACTCAGGGGTTTCTCAACATTATGCGAATCATCTTACGAAGTAAGGTTCACATCAAAATAATCCACCTTAGCCCTGAAAAGGTATTGATTTACATCGATTGTTTGTAGGAATTTGCCACCGAAACCGCTCTTCACGGAGTTTTTTTCCTGGTCGACACATTCCTAAGGCTCTTTCAAGTAAGTCTTACTCTATCATAATAAAAATAAACGAAAAAGATTATAAAAGCTAAAATTCGACTTTTTACAGATATACATGTTAATACGTCAAATCAGATATAGAAAGTTGAAAAGTTGGATTACCGTGTTGTGTTTGTGCTTCGTTCAGTGGATCGTATCCAAAGTTAAAGACGATTGGCAAACTATTTTGTGTTTATTTTCAGTCGTTTTGTCTCATTTGTGTATTTTATTTAGACAAGTTCAGTCGAAATTACCCGATTACCAAGTGTAAATAACAGTGTTCTCATTTATATTAAACTTTTTCACCACGGTTCTGTATTATTTTCGATTTCATACAAAGAGTGTTTTGAGAATCACAGTACGTTTCTGGCTCTCTGATGATCTCAACTCGATTAAGTACGCCTATTTCGTAATTTTGAACAAATTTTCATTCTGTTATGAAACTAACTTTGAAGTTTATTTTGATTTCGTATCGAGAAATTTCAATTTTTCGTGTCTTTTGGGGGGTTTTGTAAAATGTATACTTACTTATTAGTTACTACTTGACTACCGAATTTCACTGATTTTTGTTTTAAGGAATGATTCTTTTAGGTTACAGTTTTACAAAAAATAGTAGGCAAGTTGCATTATGTTCGCGAGTCAAAAATTCGTTAAATTTTACATTCGTACGACTTTGAATGTTCGCAGACGAATACTATTTACTAATATCACTTCGAAAGCAACGATTCCCCACTGACCAGCCTTCACCTTCAATCAAGAGCTAACAGCAAACGGTACCTACAGTCCATGGGGGGGGGGGGCTATAGCCCTCCCAAATGTTGCATTAGCCCCCCAAATCATTTCCGAATATGAAATAAAAGCGTTTTATGATGTTTCCCAGCATACAAAATAAGAAAAAAATACGCATTTTTCACGCCAATGTGGCACTTTTTTCAACATTTTTCTAGAAATTTTCGCCCTTGCTTCGCTCGGGCCATATTATACTTCCTATTTTTAGGATTTAGTTGATGTAAAAATGTTCAGTTGGGGCTTTAGCCCCCCTAAAAATTATGGTCCATCTCCGCCTATGCTACAGTCCTACACCTACGTATAAATTTCATCCAACCTAACCCATGCGATGCGTACAATAGAGACAGAGAGAATAAATGAAATCTCACACAATGAGTAGCATGCAACTTTTATTGCTGATATAAATTTATTATAATTTAAGCGCATAAAAATAAATAAAATTTTTAATGAGGACACAATGCGATAATTATTAACGTTAACTAAAGTTTACACAGTAAAGAATAGTAACATATTACAATACACGTTTTCGTTAGTTATTCGTTTTGTGGTATTTTTCTTTCATTTTTCGAGAGAAAAAAAAACAACAGTGTAGATACGACAAAAAGCAAACACATCGTACGTATGAAGACTTATCGAGGAATTTTTAGAATTGTAAAAAGTTTCACCGTTCAAGCGAACGATCACGTCAGCGCGTAATCAACCAGATACTGTGAAAACAGTGTACAATTTGTACAGACTCGTTATTAACGTAAAGCGAAGCAGAATTACGTTTTCAAGAAACTAAAATAGATACAAAAAACCTGTAAATTTGCAATCGCTCCTCAATGATGTTAATTTCCTTATGAAAGAATTTCTTTATTCGCCCAAAAAATCACACGGCTTGTTTTCATTGACTAGAAATGGCTCGCGCCTCAATGCTCCGTTTCGCTTTACGTTAATCAAACTCTAATCGTAACTAGCACCTGCCTTCGAATAATATATTCAATGGCGTTAAAGTATCGTATCGTACACATTCACTTTTCAAAATCCGTTTTTCGTTGACCGATACGACGCTATTTTTCTGCAATTTTATAAACCAACAAAATACTTATAAAATTATAAATCCGGTAATAATAAATACTTATTCAATATCCATCTGTTTAAAGAGCGAACCCTATCCAGTGTTCGCCACTGTAGCTCGGAGAAACAATAATAATAGTAATAAAAAAAAAAAAAAAAAAAAAAGGTAGCAGACGACAGACGACATAGAAGAGAGAAACATTTAACAAATGATAAATTTCATTAGTAGAAATTGCCGCCTTTACAAAAATATACAAATCAACAGATTGGCAAAAACATAGAGGGAGAGAAGGACGAAAGAAACGCTCTTAGGTAGCCGTTCAAGCAGTCATGGGTTAGATTTCGAAATATAAAAGTGAAAATTTCATGCCACTCGATGACACAAAAACTAACGCCACGCAGAACATACTAACAACTCAACGAGGAGAAAAACGAAAAATACAAGGAGTAAGCATCTCGCAGACGTGTTAGAAAAAAGAAACAGATAATAAATTACACAATATTGTACAAATTGTTTTCAATAAGCTCTACTTGCTATGAGCAAAGCGAACTATCACTAAATCTAAGCTATTTCCCTGATTAGTACGTGCAAAGTGGACGAGAAGAGGAGGAGAACGTTACAAAATTCGCTAGCTTTTCGCTAACCAAGCACGGTGCCAATTTCGCAACATATCGATAAGAAAATTTTGTCATTCGAGATTAAAAAATTTCCGCCGCCAGATCCACATCGACTCGGTAACCCCCTGAGATACTACCTTGGTCCACGGCCTAAAATTAACAACGAAATGCGCGTCAAATCGTTAGTATTTTTTTTTTCGCAATAATTACACAATAGGATAAATTTCACTTTTCTTACGTTACGCCTTATTTATCAATTATTTGGTCGAGCATGAAATCTCGCGCTCATTATCTCCTCCGTATTTCTCACACACTTTACAAAATAATTTACGATATGAATTTCGAATAACGAAAATGTCCCAACTTTGTAAACTAAAAAAAAGGCGAATAAAAAAAAAACTACCGGTTTTTTCTCCCGTTATAGAGCAAAGACATTTATTCGTACGGTACTTTCCGCGAAATATTAAGAGAAAAAAAAGAATAAATAAAAATTCATAAACCGCGTGCCAAACACGTTACAAATATTAGGTTTATAAATATTACGAATAGATTTTTTTTTTCATTCTTTACCTCTACACAAAAACGTATATAAGTATTTTATTATGTTTATAAAAATCGGATTCTTTCTTAATAACAAATCAATATAGTAATAGAAATAATATTAATACAGAAATTTATAAAAAATAATCGGGTGTTCTACGAGTTACGTGTGGTTCTCCGCGTCTCGGTGCTGGATCAAATTGTAAACTGTAACAAAAAAATAAACATCAATTTTGATTGGCGACGTGATAAGGAAACGAAAAAATAAACATCAACGAATGGCTTCTCTCAAGTCTAAATTTTCTACTTGAAAGACCTACAAATGCCTGTTCAAGGGTAAAGCGTTAAATTCGATATTTTTGAATTTTAAATACGAGGAAATACAAAAGAAAAATAAGAATAAAATTGGAGAAAAAAATTTCAAAATATTATCATCGACTTTAACGTATTAAAAATAATTGAAACATGAACAAAATCATCTACAGACGTATACTTCTATTTCACCCAATCAATCCCGAGTTTGTCAACTACTACACCCTACGAACACCTAACTTCGAGTCATAAAGAAAACAAACGAACGCGTTTAACCACGTGTAGTTGAAAACTGGTCTATCCATAAGCGTTGATCGCGGGCGGTTCGCCCTTTCGTTCTGGTCGTCCTTGATTTATTCGAGTAGTTTAGCGAGATCAATCATCATCATGTACGTCGCGAAAAAACCTAATCGACTAGTCGGATTCTGTTTTATTATTTTGCAAATCGAGTAAGAAGACACCGGCGCCATATTAAAAAGCAATTACACGTATAGCTCGACGATCAAGATAACGTCGCAAGCTAAAAATACGATAGCCAAACGTCTTTACGGCGATAAATAATATGTAATTCGCGAGGATGTTAAAAATATAACACGTTATCAGTTACGAATTAAACGTCCGATTACCTGCGCTACCAGAATGAATTAATGATTAATCGAGGGTCAAATATCGATACCGCGTATCGTGTCAACGTCTCGTTCAACTCATCACCCACGTTTTAAATACCGAACTCGATAGAGAAAAATAAACGCTATACTCACAATGAATACTTCAGACCGTCGTCTAATTCCATAATAGCTGCTTGATTACCGCATCTGTAGCAGTAATTCGGGGCGGAGAAAATTGTAACTACATTCCTATCGTGACACCTAAAAGTAAAAGAACATCGTACAGCGTTTTAGAAACAACAACATATACAATGTCATCGGCATACGAACGAACGCTACTCACCAGTTGTATCCTTCCATTACTAACTGATGTGCTCGTGATACTAAAGTTAAACCGTTAGAATGATTGAACGTTTCTGAAATATCTTGACCGAAAGTATAACCAGCTCCTCGAGGGGAAATACCCCATCCTCCCCTGTCATCAGGATCTGACCAAAGTAAATCACACATAGGTCCCTGTAAAATTGAGAAAAAAAAAATGAATAAATAACCATCGACTCTCCCTTCACACATCGTGATTTCGTAAGTAATTAAAATGAAAATTATACCTCATGCGGTACTTCTTGAAGACGGTCAAGAGCACGTATATGGTCCAACGTATCAATAGAAGGCGATAGACCACCGTGTAAACAAAATATTTGACCATCGACTAACGCGGTAAGTGGTAAATAATCAAATAAATCGGTGAAATATTTCCACACACTGGCATTTCCATATTTTCTTAAACATTCGTCATAGAACCCATAAACTTGAGTAATTTGTCTCGATTCATGATTTCCTCTTAAAATAGTTATTCGTTCCCTATACCTAACCTGTGAACAATAATCGATTATTCGATAGGTTTAATATTCAAAGTACCGGTTGGCGTCTGGATATTGAAAAATACGTACTTTTAATGCTACCAATAAGGTTACTGTTTCAACTGAGTAATATCCACGATCAACGTAATCACCCATGAACAAATAATTCGTGTCTGGAGACTTGCCACCTATACGAAACAGTTCCATCAAATCATGGAACTGACCGTGTACGTCTCCGCATACTGTTACAGGACATTTTACCTCTTGTACATTTGATTCTTTGGATAATATTTCCTTTGCCTATAACCATAATTATCGCTTTCAATATGCAAACACAATCAAAAACACTCCGGAATTTCACCAGGTGAATCATACTTTATAATTATCGCGCAATCGAAAGGAATACAAGGAAGCGTGATTAATCACGCGTTCGTAAGTGATTGTTTAAAATTCGTTGGAAATGATTAAACGAGGGAAACGTAACGCGAAGGTAGAGAATTTAAACAAATACAACAATTTCAAAGGTATGGAAATAAGAAATTTAGCAAAGAAATACCGTCGGGGGAATTGAGAATGTACATATGGGTTGAAGGTTTCTTCAGGAAAAATATTACAAGCAGTCAATTAAGGGTAATTGGATCTTACCTTGTCGCAAAGTATTTTGACTTGACTTTCGGTTAATTGTTTGCATTCATTTAATTGTTCTATCCATTGGTCTAATTCTTTTAAAGATGATTTATCTTCCATAATATAACGCGCAAATTAAAAATAACGAAATACTAAACTTCACAATAAAAGCATCGGAATGTTTTCTAATTGTTTAGAAACGAAGTTTATTAATTACCGTTTGAAGTTTTAAACAAAAATATAACACACCAGTGCTATCAAGATGGCCGTATGTCATAGAACGAAGAATTGAAAATCGGTATTATTCGATTACAAAGAAAAAATTATGCAGAATTGCCAACGAATTAGTTCACAAGGCACGTGTCAAAAGAATGCAAAGAGAAAAGAAAAGCTAGGTAGGTAATTATCAGTGATACCTACTTATTTGATTTTTGCAATTTCCAAAAATTTAACTTTTTATTTTTTATTATTTCGTTGCGTCCTTGTGTCTGAACCAACTTTCAATTTTGTTTTTTGAAAAACGTAAGTGCCTTACGTTACGATTCATGATTCCGACTAAAAAATTCTACTTTTCTGCAATAATACTTGACGTTTATGTTTTAAAATCCAACAATAATAACAACGGGCAGACGCGGTATTCGAAATCCATTGCAGTTTTCTCGAAAATGAAAAAATATGAATAATTCTCACTGAAAAATTGAAATTTTATTCCATTCCCTCCATCTCCCAAAAAAACAGTACTTAGATTAGATTTACAAAATTCACAATTTTTTTGTTGCTGGTGAAAATTACATTTTTGTTTGTAACAAAACAACAGAGTAAAATGTTCACGTGAAAAAAGTTTTTTTTTCCAGTCAATCCATCATCTTGTCTGGTAACCATATTCTTTGGCAGTTTGCTCAGCTATGACAAGTAGTTGAATATCGGTTGGACCGCCGAAAATTTCGGTAATACGGGCATCCCTGAAAAGATACGCATTTAAAATCAATTTCAAGGAACGATATAAGCAAAAATAAAATTTAAAAAAGGTTTAATAACCTGTAATAACGTTCAGCTGGCATATCAGATACATAACCCATGCCACCGAGAATTTGGATGCAGTTATGAGATATGGCTGTGGCGGCTTCTGATGCGCTCAATTTGGCCATGGAAGCAGCCTAAAAAGCACCACGATATTTTAGACTATTGAAAGAAGTCTGCATAGACAACTAAAAATTAGTTTTACTTTAATGAACGGTAGATTTTCATCCCGCAATATAGCGGCTTTCCTGGTCAAAAGTCTTGCACTTTCTAACTGCACAGCCATTCTAGCAATTCTTTGCTGTGGAAATGAACAAGCAAAACAATTATAACAGTCGATTAATATGTACATAACAATTATAAAAGTTTCAGTAATGAACCCACTTGAACCGCTTGTAATTTCAATAGAGAGCCATCGAATGCTTTTCTACTATTTGCATAATCGATAGCACAGTCAAGTGATGCTTGAGCGATACCTAAGCCCAACGAGGCGACTCCAATTCGACCACAGTCTGAAATTTTTAACGCATAATATTATTACATTCGTGTGGAAGTCGATTTAATGATTTTATAAATTATAAGAACGAACCTATGGAAGACATAGCAATTTTAAATCCATCGCCTTCTTTCCCAAGTAGATTATCTCTAGTGACGAAAACATTATCCAGAAAAATACTGCAAGTGGAAGAAGCTCGAATTCCCAATTTATCCTCTTTTTTTCCTACAGTTAAACCTAAACCCGGGCATACGGTTCAATTGAGTAAAAGCTTAAACTGATCTAGTACATATTTAGTTATTCAGTGATT
The DNA here is from genome assembly GCA_900065295.1 of Paracoccus marginatus. Taxonomy (NCBI): domain Eukaryota; kingdom Metazoa; phylum Arthropoda; class Insecta; order Hemiptera; family Pseudococcidae; genus Paracoccus; species Paracoccus marginatus. The sequence goes on from FIZT01036807.1 coordinate 16,896, forward strand.
TATTTAATACCTTTTGTTGGTATTGGTATTATATAAGCGTTGGTTCCACGATGGCCTTTGGTTTTATCAGCGAGAGCGATCACAATTACAGCCTTGGCTTCATGAGCACTCGTAACCCAAGATTTCGTTCCATTTAACAACCATCCATCGGGGACAGGGGTAGCTGTAGTTGATAATCTGGATGCATTACTCCCACTCTCTGTGGAAAAATTTTCATTTGTTATTACTAACGAATCTAAACCTTGAATTAATCGTCGTGTTTCTTTTTTTCAATATTAAATCCATCAAAACCCTAATCAATCGTGAGACGAACCTGGTTCACTCAGAGCAAAGCTACCGACTGACGAACCATCAACAAACGATGGTAAATATTTTCGTTTCTGTTCAGCAGTACCGTACTTATTAACCACCGCAGCATATAAACCATTATGTATACTGACAATGGCGCCAGTTCCTCCACAACCTCTGGTAATAAAAATTATGGTTCTAGAGACTTTAGTTTGTGTTCATAGTAGTACAAAATAAATTCAACCAACCTAGCTAATTCTTCTACGGCTACAGAGAGTGCCAAAGTATTCATATTGGAACCTCCATATTCTTCGGACACCAAAACACCCATTAAACCGAGTTTACCTAATTCATTTATCTGAACACACAAATGATGTGAAATCGTTAGATAGACTGAATGAGAAAGAGTTACTGCGGTATTTAGTGTAAGAAAAATACAAACTTGATCTTTGGGAAATAAATGTTCTTTGTCCAATAGGCGAGCGATCGGTTTCAACTCTTTCTCAGCGAAATTTCGACAGGTCTCTTGCAACAGCCGATGACTTCTCGATAACGATATATCGGAATAGTTACGAATGAATTCTACACCACAAGAAATAACATTTTAAGCTAACGAAATCGAACTGAAATGATCGACAAAGAATTTACATTAGAAATTTACTTACGATTCAATGGGACATATTTTAAAATTTTCTTCGGCATTTTCTCGGCTCCTACCACATTCTTTGAGAAAATTAGATATGAAAGGTGACTTCTTTCATTCAGAAACTAAATAAAATCATAAAATTTCAAGATGAGCCAGAGACAGTTGCGAGTGATTTGTAGGTAATAAATCACTGTGATAACGTTACGTACCTAACGGCAGAACAGTGTTGTTGATGTTGATAAGACCAATCCACAGGTCTGCTTGGGTCTGCCACGTCATTCGTTTTCTTCTCATCACTATCATCACCGCGTCGCGACAGTCGCGATGCCGGTAGCTTACCGGTAGCTGTCGAAGGGAAGGAGAGGGAGAGAAGAGAAGGAACAGAAAAAGAAGTAATATAATTTCGAATATTTCATTTTCTATTTCTAGATGCCACAGAAAGAGGGGAAAATGATAATGAGTTTGTGTTCCAAGTAATGAGGCACTGAGGCTGACCACTGACGAATTTGAGCAATTTTTTTTTCGTGAATCACAAAATAACAGAATACAACGTTAACCTTGAAAATAAAATAAGTACCTATTGACCACTTCTGAATTATTAATAATGTATACCACTTCAGATGTAATATACTGTGGACAATAGGTGCCTTGCACTTTTTCCCTTCAAAAAAAAAAAAAAACAATTCGACTGCCTTAACAAGACGTGCTCAGGTAAAGATAATTAATCACATATCATATAGGTAACTGTATTTCTACTTGAAATTGAAACCAAAAAATGTATCTTGCATTTGCAAGTTGCAAGGCAAACAACTTGAGTCACGACTAACCAGAACTTCCATTCTATCCTTACTGCCTACTTGATAAAAATGAGAATAAATCTTGGAATAAAATTTTTATTTCAAATAATTACGTATGTAAGTAAGTATTTATTTTGTTGAAATTGTAACAAATGAATATTGGAACGATTATACATGCCAATAATGAAAAGCGAAATTAATTACAACTTTAAAAAAATTATACATTAGGCAAGAGGTAACCGATAAGAATTGCACGATGCGATTTATTTTCATTACATAAATTGGTAGGTAGTTAAAACGCTAAAAACTTTAAAATAGTAGCACGTTAAAAAGGTCATAAAAAAATTTAAAATGCATCGATGAGGTACCCACGAGTCAACAGAGTGGAACAATAAGATTAAAATGAGATTAACTAAACATGACTTAAAATAAAAAACGATAAACGCATATCTATTATTATATCAGATCATCAGATTATATTATTCAAGGATAAACAAAATTTTTACAACCTTTGTTTCAAAATACCCATAATTTCTTTCAACAATTTTTCATTTCGTTCAGAAGCACTTTCAACGAGATCCAATTTCGATTTGTATTCTTGCAACTTTTTGTTGTTCTTTTTGATCAATTCACTATAATTGATAGCTTCGTTTCGTTTCCTATACTTTTCTAAAATTCTAACCGTATCCTTTATGATATTGCGGTCGATTTTCCAAGTAGAGCACCTGGCAAAACAAGACTCCTCATCCCGAAGTTTGTCGGTAGAATTAGCCAACACTATGGCATTCTGCTCGTTAGGCCTCACACGAATTTGACTTTCTGGCACGGTATAAGGGAACAAGTTAATTTTCTTATAGAACATTTTCACGTGTTTTCGTCTTTTATGCGTGACCTGCTTCAACGGAGCACAACAACAGCAACATGCGAGCTTATCGACAATAGTGAGACATGGGAATGGATCACTGGTAGCCATAGTTTCCACATAAGAGATCAACTTGACGCGAGAAACAATGCCAACCAATTCGGCATCCGCTCGAATAGCTTGAGTATCGCTAACCGCCAGACCGTTCAACAAATTGAACAAGACGATAGACACAAGAAAAACGAACAAAATGAAAAGCAAATGGCTTGTGCTTAATCGATCGCCAAATGGTATAGATCCAGCGTCAAATTCACCAGTTAACATGATAACTGATTTGAAAACCGACATAGCGGGGTCACGGAAGAATCTGTCGTCGCCGTCACTTTGAGGATTACCATTACCCGAAACATTAACGTTCCTGTCGTTGAATAAGATGTAAAAACTAAAAGCAAAGGCTAGAATTAAAATCGAATACCAAGCGAGAAATTTTAGGAAATTGATAGTAACGGTTTTGAACATTTCTATATTGGTCGATAGTAGAGGATGCCTGCCAATCAGTAGGATCAATTCCATCCAAGAGGCGAGAATCGCAACAGCTGCGAGTTGAGGTCTCTTATCCAAGCTAGTCTGACACGTTAGAACAGAAGCAGTTATGATAATTAAACCTACTTCCAACCAATTTTCCGGCGATCTTACATAAGGCCAAGGCGAAATACAGAACTGGAAAAATTCTCTCAGAAACAGAACAATACATAGCAAAGAAGTGATATACCACAGCAACGTATCGTTATCAGGAACAAAGTACGAATTAGTATTATTCACAACGGGCACGGCTGCAGGTGACGTTCTATTATTATTGGACAAACCGTAAGTATACAGAACATAAAAAGTCAGGAATAACCAAAAGGCTAGGTAAAAAATTAAATTGATAAAAAAGTATTTCCTAATCGTATACCATTTCAAATTCAAAAAACTAGTTAAAACGGGATGCGTAAGAAGTTTCCTCAATTCTGGGACATCATTCATTACCAACAAAGGTTCAGTTTCGGAAACCACGTCGTAAACTTCTTTCTGATCCAATTCTAAACCTAGCTTGTCAAAATAGGACTGCTTCCTAGGCGGAGTCAGTATTTTGTAATCGTAAATAATCTCATACCCTTCCTCTCTAGACGTCTTATCATTCGTACTAACGCATCCATCCAGATATTCTTCCAATACAGAAGGTTTTATCGACTCTAAGGGAATAGTTCCATTATTATTTTTCTGCCCAACATAGGCGCCAGCATCTAGAAGTGCTTTTACAGCCTCGTCGTCGTTCAACTTGACCGCATAATGTAGCACAGTATTGCCACTCGAATCCTGATAATTGATATTTAATCGTTCGGGAGGTACTTCTGTCAGAATATGCTTTAAGCATTTATGGTAATCGCATTCTTCATCCTGAACTGCGGTTCCTAGCATAGGTTCCTGACGGTTGAACATACCGTTGAAGACTGCATGTAATACAGTACTTCCTGCAACTGGCGAATATGACGTATCACCATTGCGGATCAATGTGCGAAGAATATTATGATAGCCTCTCTCAGCTGCAATAAACGCCGGCGGTTTGTCATGATTCGGGCAACAACCATTCGGATCCACTCCGAGATTCAAGAGTGTTTCGACAACTTCGGTTAGTCCGGTTTCACAAGCGTATTGTAGGTATGTATGAGTACCGTTATTATCATTCAGACAATTCTTATTAACTTTAGCAAGTCTAAGGAATGATTTTATATCACGATTACGTAGACACAGGAACAAATTTTCGTTCAAACCCTTATCTGCAGTCCTCATCCTAGACAATTCCATTTTGTTCTGGAATTCCGGATACTTTTCATTAATAATTTCACGACAACAACGGTCACGAAAATCTTTCACTTCATCCAAGTCAACGTCTAATCTTGCCACCAATACACGAATAGCGTCTTGGCACCCTTGAGTTAATGCCAAATGCAACGGCGTCTGATGTTTGCGATTAACGGCGTTTATATCGACAGCCGGGTGTTTCAGTAGAATTTCAATCAAGTTTACCTTGTTCTCTTTGGCAGCAATATGCAACGCAGTATTCCCATAGGAGTCTACAGTATTAATTTTGCATTTACTGCAACGTACCAGAGCTTCGACGGTTTCGGCATCGGATTTCTCAACAGCAACATGCAACGGTGTTTTATTCAAAACACAGTTGACCGCATTCACATCCGCACCGTACTGTATGAGGATATCAACAAACTTGCGATTCCCTTTCGACCGACAAGCGACATCCAACAATGTACCGTTCTCCGGAGCTTCGTAGAAACAATTAACGTCGACGCGGCTCAAATTATTCTTTAAAACTTCCACGAACTTATCAATGTTTTTCGCTTCGAGCGAACTGAGTAATTTTGCTTGCGGCGACGGCGAACATATACTATCACTGCGTTCGAAATCGTTTAATAATTCAAAATCCTTGGACATGGTCACGCGCACCTGCGGAAGAGAAAATGTTTCTTTTTATAAATTTACATTCAACGACAATGCTCGCCAAAAAAAAGTGAAAACTCGTACGAGTATGTTAACCGGAATAATATGTGATTCATTACGATTGTAAACAAGGTCAAGCTTAGCAATGAGATCACAAAAAATACCGCCTTACTCACCTCGAAGCTGCGAAGTTGTATTTCAACGATTTATCACAACGGAAATTAAAACGCATCAGTCCGTCTTCGCATTGGAAACTCTCTAAATGGTTAATGGTAACTAAACAGATAAAATTGATGGAATGTTTCGATACGTTCAAATTTAACTGGAATGTATGTTCTCAACTTGAACAGACTGTACTGTAATCAAAACACCTACGCCACGCGACGCGAGCAAAACAGTGCAGCATTCAGCAACTACATTATCAATTTTTTCATTGAAAATTTTACTTATTACCGAATGAATGAAACCTACGGTCGTCAAAATTAACAACACCGACGAATATGAATAATTGAATATCGAACGATCGTGAGGGAAGTAGTAAGTACTAAAGTTTGTATGTATGTAATGTATGTAGTACTCGATGTAAACATTACACATTCCTGCAGTGACGTTGTAGGTTGGGTGAAATGAGATGAGACGAATCTTAGACAAATGGTCTAAGAGACGAATAGCAACAAGTGTTGCCAGGTAACAAAATGATAAAATATCCCTTGATAAATTCCGACCATCATTGTCTTCCACTTTCGCAAGGATCAAAATGCCAAGCTAGCAGTTTTCATTTTCAACATGCAGAGACGAAAATTGGGGGAGGGGGTGGTTCACACCCCCTCCCCCAATCTTGAAAAAAGTCGGCAAATTTCGACAGTGGCGGACTGGAGAATTAGGGCCCGGTCGGCAAAATGAACTAAAGGGGCCCGTAAACGGATTTTTTTTTTTAAATTGTGAAAATAAGTAAATAATTCAATTTGACCCGAGCGAAGCGAGAGTGAAAATTTTGAGAAATTTTTTGAAA
>FIZT01036837.1:0-14798 GCA_900065295.1 Paracoccus marginatus
ATTGGATATGGAAAAATCAGTCCAATTTGATCAGAAAATATCTAATTGGATCTTTTCAGATCCAATCAGATCCTCTCTTTTTTCATTTTAAATGGAGAAATGTCTTTATTTGGATTAATTAGGATTAATTTAGATCCACTTGGATCCACTTGAATGCAACTGGATCCAATCGGATTGCGCCATTTTTTGGATCCAATCGGATATAACTTTTATTACCCGAGATAGCTTTGTAGAAATAATACAAATATTGAAAATTTTTTGGTGAAAGTTGACACCAAATTTTATCAAAATTGAAAATACTTCTGACAATTTTGTAAAAATTAGAAATTGTGAAAAATGTATAGATTCCTATGCCTATGAAGTTTCAAAATAAGACGAATGACAAAAAACCACAGAAAATTACTCGAATAATTTCAAAGAAATATTTTTTTGGAAACATTTTTCGCTACAAAAAGGTGAAAAAGAAAATCCAAAACTTGTGAAATTACAATCAATCAGTATTCTCCTTCATTATTTTATTGAAAATAGAAATGAAATTAATAAATAATCCATACAATAGATGTTGCGCATGCGTCAAACGCTTAGATGCGCAGAACGCTCCCGCGCATGCTTCTGAGATCAGTTGATAACCAGGCATCAACGAGTGCAGACGTTGTTGTAGGGTTACATTTATAAATATACAGGAATAGTAGATTAAATTATCAAGAGTTTACAAACAAATATGAGTCATCTTTCACGTGCTCTGCTTATACAGTTACACCGGCACTTGCGCCAGGAGTAGGACCTCCACTGGCCGACAAGCTAACCGCTGGATTGGGAAGAGGCATCTGTGGAGTATTGGGCCCACCACTGGACATACCCGAAGCTGCATTCGGATTCGTTTGCAGAGTAGATATCAATTTAGCCATATTAATGATATTTTTACAGTACGAATAATAACATCTGATAACCGCTTCTTGGGCTGGGGTCAATGGCATGCTGCTCGTAAGCAGGGCTTTCAAATCGAAAAGAATACATTGCTCGACCAAAGGCGTAATGTAACTAGGAATGTAAATATTGGTTTGTACCGAAGCGCTGAGAGAACTGGATCCGTCGCCGCAAGCTGTTGTACAAGAGACGACCTGAAAATAAGTTGGCGATAAATGACCATATAATTAAAATTTAAACCTCAAACTCGGTCCGAGAGTCTCGATCTGGTCTCGACCAAACAACGCCGTTATAAAATTGCCATCCTCGTATAACCCTTTTATTCGGAAATGAATGGCGTATATCAAGCTTGTAAGATCGCTAAACGCGTATAAATCACCCGCATAGTACACGAGTAGATATAACGCTGCGTAATCGCGTAGGCGTCCGTTTGTATGCGTCGAACATCCAACGTACTCCCAGATCCGCCGAATTTGATACACGTAGAAACCATATAAAATAACCAGGATCGATTCGCGTTTCGCGTATCTACGCGATGATAAGTATTAAAATTTAGCCACGTTTCCAATTCAAATCCACCTATCGCCGATGGCAAAATCAATAAACGCAGATGTAGTTAATACGTGTTAATTGTTTCGTAGCTCGTTAACAACGCAGATTTCGCCATTGAGTAAATACGATTTTGCGACTTAAAATACGTAAACACGAAAAATGATAGGATTACGAACGTGTACCTTACAAAATCCACACGTGTATGCCGCATATGTATCTCGCCGTGTCTCGATACCTATTGAATTTACACGCAAGCTAATGGAAAATTTTTACCTTTACGCTGAAGAGCTTTCGCACCAGATTGCAATTTTTTTCCTAACTCGGGGTTTTTCCATTTGAAATCTTTTTACAATAAATAAGATTTCAAATAGGCTTACAATGTGAAATAATTCTGCTGGAAGGTATACGCTGAATTCAACTTACTGTTCGCTTAGTAATATGAAATCAAACTAGCTTTTCTCAATTTGCGCTTGTAATACTTGGCAGAAACTGGCGAAAAATGGACTTTTACAAAAAATGAAGTGACACACTTTTTCGAAAAATTTTTGACTTTGTGAAAAACTTGAAAAATGGATCTTCCAGAAATTCGTCATTTTTTCAAAAATTATGAATCGATGACATATTTTTTGAATGCCCGAGAAAATGAGATAAATTATAATTCTTCAAACGGTGAAAAATTGACAGTTTTTGAGAAAATGAAGAATTTCGAAAATCTTTGAAAAAATTTTTTAAAAATGTAATTTTTTAATTTTTTCAAAATTATTTATTTTTTCTTTTTTAATTCATGACAATTTTTAGAGGAACGAATTTTTTTTTTAATTTTTGAAGAAGGAAAACATTGGTAATTTCGACACAACAAAACATTGCGAATTTTTTGAAAAAATGAGTGGAAATTTTTTTCAAAAAATTTATAATCATTAAAAAATTGTTAATTTCCGAAAAATAAAAAAATTAATTGATAACTAGATGAAAATAAGAAAATTTTGAAAATTCAAAAAACACAAAATTGAAAAAAAAACACGACTTCTGCGCTTATGCCCTCTTCCAACTTGCCAAACCCCTCTCCAACCCATACCCTCCAACTTCTTCATAAAAAAATTGAAATTTCATTCAAGCACACAACTAGAGCGGAATTCAAAAAAAGACAATCCACTGGCAGGGTGGTGACGGACGGGCTGCGGTGGTTGATAATTGCGCGATTAAATCGCCGTTTAAATATCCATTTAACGAGTTAATAATTGGCTAATAAAAAGTTTTCAACGACGAGTTTTTCGACACTGTGGCGTAATTTAACGATTGCTTCTTCATAAACAGAAACACTTACCGAGAGTAGAATAATAATAATAATTCGGCAACCCGTAGCCGGTAGCATTTTACGATTCATTTCGTTAGCGATTTGTAATGTACTGGGTGTAAATAATTTGATGCAGTGTACGTAACGTACGCGGCATCGCAATCTGATTTTATTTACTTTGCGGTTTAATTGTTTTAGGTTTCTGGTTCGGCATGGCATGGCATGGCATGGTATGGTATGGCGTATTAGCGTGGATATTTGACGTAGGGTTATTAATAACGATAATGCAGTCGAGGTTACCGTATGGGACATTTATTTGGCGGCTTTTCAACGTTGTAATGTATTATACGACGCGAGAGGCGCAGTCTCGTAGATATCTACGGGGTTATGCTTTATGTTTATGCTCGACCCGAAACAATTCACTTGATTGACAATTATCATTGAATTTGATATTTATTTGAAATGTACTATGCAAGTGAATAATTCATAAAGTGTAGACGCCTGCTACTGTGGTTTGATTGAATGTATGGTAATGTGTGCGCGCGCGATAATACGTATCATTTACCTTTGTAGATGTGGGAACCGAGACCTACTATTACCAATACTTTGCGAGGTATACGTTATTCCTGCGAACAATTTCTTTATTCCTATAAGTACACGTACCTATTACCTATACCTATTTCACTGACAAAAGAAAAGAGGACCCATAAGTAAGTACCTATATTATATTTATAGGTGAATTAAGTGGCGTGTGCGATGTAATAGGGTACCATCTACGAGTTCAAAACTTGCAAGATAAACATTATTACAAGTGTAGAATTTTAAAGTACGTGTATAAATTATAAGTTGAAATACCTAACACGTGTCGCCTTTTACTCCACATGTGGCAAAATTCAAGTTTATTCAACGTGATGTATAAAGTAGCCATTTATGTATTTTTATAATAGCTATTGTTTCACACGTAAGTGCAGTACATATGTACAGCCTTTTATCGAGAAGTAAAGTACAATTTCCCTTTGAGATGAATAAATACTTCATTTATTTCATGAAAAAATGGGCAGTTGAAAATTTCCGATTCTTACGGAATGCTTTTTTTGGGGAGGGGAAAAAAATTGAAGAGAAAAGTTTTCATCGATTTTCAAAACAAACTCTCCTTCTAACCCTTTGGTACCTGGGAGAAAACTGACGGATGGAGTGGAAAAATTTTCATACAGCAGTAATGCTCCCGAAGGTCAATCATCAAAACCACAAAAAAATTGATCGCAACTAAATTTTTTTTTGGAAATAATATTGCTGACTGAAATTTCGAACAACGCTCATCCTTTTCATTACTTGTCTTCGAGACTTATGGGTAAAAAAAAAATCAAACTTTGTATGTATTTAGAATATTTTGGGGTCGAAATTGAGGTACCCGAGTTTTAAGCCCCAAATTTGAAATTTACGTTTGGCCCTCTCTTACTGAGTGGCCCAAAAGCGGATTAAGAAGTAAAAAAAGTTTGAAACTGGGATCAATACATAGTTAGGTATCTTCATTGCCGTCGACACATTATCCTATAACAACTTTCCTAGGTCATCCTCATCTCCACTCTTTTCCAGGCTCCCTAATGTGAATTTTACCGCCATTTTGTCGTCGTTCATCAAAGCTGCGTGGGGCCAATTTTTGGCAGGCAGATTCAATGCCTTTTGGGGTTTTTGATCGCTTGACTCTATTTGACCCCTTTTCAAGAGCATTTAATTTTTGTTAAACTTCTCTTTTTTCAGCCTTGGGCCATCTAGCTGCTCCCCTTACTTGACGTGGAGGATTCTGTGACATAGAAAAGCAGATAAATGGAAAATCATGAATTTTTTGCCAATAAATGACAAGATATGGGTCCCAGAAAAAAAAAATGTTCCCAAATTGCAAAAACAAAATTCAATTTTCTACGATTTTGATTTCATTAATTTTTTTCAAAAAAAGCTTGGATCATCCGTAAAATCAAAAAAGTACCTACCAAAAAACAAGCTCAACTTTCAAAGCACGGATCGACTTGAGAATATAATCAGCTCTTATTCTCCTGGCTCCGAGTTTTAAAAATTCTAGGCCTTTGAAAAAATTAGAAGCACGGTGTAAATGAGCTGCTTATTTTGCAACCCCGCCCTCCTGCATGCCAACCCTATAAATGCCTAAAGATGAATCACTGAAAATCACAAAATTCCAGCAAAACCTGCGGAAGATTCAAATAGGTGCGTTTGTATCGAGAACATCAAGACATGCCTGTAAAATTGAAAAAAAATCGGAAAATTCACGAAATATCTGAAGGGTCCATGGAAAGAACCAGGTAAGTCCAAAATATTTCGAAATCGAGATTTTGGTATTTTTGAATCTCAAAGAGTAAGCATAGATACATATTACTGTTCAAAAACACCAAAATCTCCAGTTCGAAAAATTTTGGTGGACCCTCCATCTGTAGAATGGTTTCGATTCACGATTAAAAATAAATGTTTGAAAAAATCTATCCCATTTTCATCATTATTTGAACTAAAAAGTCGATACGTATTTACACCCTGTAAGTTTTTTCATCACAAACTTTCACACTTTTCGGAGGACAGAGCAGTCAGAGCTCGCACACATGTGATAACGAAGTCTTCAACTTGTCGTCTATAACATATCTCTCACAGCATGTAGCGAGTTGAGTGTAACCGCAAAGACTCACACGAGAGCACCTTGTATACTCGTAGGACGCGGCGAGTTGCTTTTATCTCGTTCTTATTTTTCCTTTTCTTTCATCAGCGACGCAGCATCACATACAGTATTTTACTTACTCCGTCTAGATACACTTAAGTTGTGTGTAAAGTTATTGGAACGTCGTGTATATAGGTATGGGCTAGAGTTAGTATTCGCTGCCGTTGTAGAAAATTTACTTCTTTGTTGACTGTATACCTAGGTATGTACATACGAAGTTCAATATCCCGTGCAGCGTGAAATATTTTCCACCGGCACAAAGGCTTCAGATAAGTTTTATTTTCTCAAATTTAACACCCTTTTGAGAAATAATCTTCTACAAACAAAACTCCACCTAGATACCAACGTAACTGTAAGTACATATATGCACAGTAAATACGACTCGTTATGCTTAATACTTATACAATAGAAGGAAATAAGAAATAGATACCTACCTATACCCTATCTGCATCTACGTACCTATACATGAGGTTTACATTGTTTTAAACGCGATATCAGTGTTTTGCTCTATCAAGCATTTATTTACATATTGATATATGTAAAAATGAAACCGAGCAGTTGAAAAAATTGAAACGGTAAACACGAGCGCGAGCGGTACGTAGGTGCGGGGGATGCGGATGAGAATAATTTTAAAGCAAATCTCGTATTGCTGATATCTTTCCTTAATCTAACATTACACCGAAATAAAGTGCTAGGAAGTGGCTTTTGTCGCTTCGCGAAGCATATAATGGATTACGCTTTAAGGATTTCATGTTGAAAATTGTTTTCTTTTTTTTTCGCAGAATTTACAAAACGTTAGCGATTCGTTATTTTGCGTGTAGCGCGTGTATAAGAACGATACGTCGAATGAGATTTTATACACTGGAAGGTATTAGCGGAGTGTAATTCTTATTTTATGCGGGGCCGCCGTGTGCGAAAAATGCTATGGAAAATTTACGCCTATTGTTGGGCTTATAAAACTGGTTTAATAACGATAACAATGCGAGGCTAATCCGGCGCAGCGAGTTATCCGCGTAAAGAGCTACACGCTGCACCACGTTATACAGGAAAGAGTTGAGCAAATTTGCCGCCGCATTAAATTAGTTTTTGCATGGAAATATAGAGTTGTCTTTTCCCTACTGATTTGCTGTAATGCGTTTTCCATTTGTGTTAAACGATTTTCTATGTTACGTGCTCCTCTATACGTACGCTGTACGGTCGAGAGTGTAAACTCTTCTCGCCGTTTTTAGATAAATAATAAGAATGTTTACTCTGATTGTTCGCCTCGCTGAATTAAACATCTCGCTGCGTAGTTTCCTCCATTGTGGAGGTCGCCTTGGCGCGATGCTATTGGTTAGGGACGTATTGTGTATGTAAAGTTGAGTAAACTGAAATCTGCGCTAACTTTTAGGAATCGCATTGCCAAGTTGGACGCAGGCTGTATGGTATTCGAGGGGTTGTTTTGGAATTTTATAATTTTCTGAGAAGTTATGTCTGTCGTAGGTGCTAAAATTTCTTACGATTGGTCTAAACTTGTGTTTGGCGAGAATTCCGCCAAAAACTTTACAAGTTTACTGGGCTCCACAAGAATTTGCGGATAGTTGAAATTCGTGTTCCATAAAATTTTGAGGTTTTTTTTTTTTTTTTTTTTTTTTTTTAGAATTTAATGTTTGATGATTTTTCAAAATTTGTATTTCACTGAAATTTCACGAATTTCTTGAATTGGTGTCCTGCAAGAATTCACTTTTCATTTTGCTTTATGAGCATTCATGATTTTTCCATTATTATTTTTTTTTTTTCAATGCAAAAATGTTATAATTTTTTTTCGAAATTTTTGTTTTTTAAAAATTTCATAGGTTTCTCAAAATTTCTAATTCATAAAAATTTTACAATTTTTTAGGAATTTAAATTCCGCAGAAATTTTAAAAATTCATGAAAATTTTTGTTTTGCAAAAATTTCATAGATTTCCAGTGTGTAGCTCCCCCCCCCCCCATTTTTGTCTCACAATGATTCAGTGAGTTTTCAGAAATTCGCGTAATGCTAAAATTTCGCAATTTTCCAAGGTTTTAAATTTTTTATGGAACTTCATATCTTTTTTTTTTCAATTTAGTGTCTGCAAATGTTTTTTTTTTTAGAATAATTTTCAACATTTTTCAGGTATTTTGCAGAAATTTCAAAAAAATTTAAAATTCGTTCTGCAAGGGTTTTATGCTTTTTTTGGCATTTATTTTTGGAAACATTTCACGATTCTGATTTTCCAAGAATTTGTGTTCCACAGGAATCTCAGAAATTTCAGAAAATTTTTAGGATGCCACTCGAAGTAAACGAGATGGTTTTTTTCACTTCACGATTCTACAACGTAGGTACCCCCGCAGATCACATAAAAACTTACACAGCGTTTCTTTTTCTCCTCCACAACCCTAATCCTCGCCCAGAACTAAATAATAAACCATACCGCAGCCTCGACTAATACGATGAAATATTTTTTATCAAAATGACTAAGAGCGAATAAGAGTATAGAATGTTTCCCAAGTCGGCGAACATTTTGCGTAAACGACGAATATTCTGTGCCAAAAGTTGATTTAAATCGGCCATAAAAAAAGATTGAAAAATTAGAATGCTCGACGATATCGGCCAAGAAATTCCTGTCGCGTAATAATTGCAATTTCCAACGACTCAAACCGCTGTAAAAAAAAATTAAAATACATTTCTTGCCGAACTGAAAACGTGAATTTTTTGACATAAAAACTTTGATAAACTGTTTACGAGCTTTTTTATATCTGAGGGAAAAAAGTTCCGTCGGACTTTATTTTTCGTCAGTTTTTTCGTCAAATTAATTCTTTAGGTTCATTATTATTGTTGCTGTATTTTTTTTTTTGTCCTGGAAGGTATTCATTTCGATAAAGGAAAAAAATTCCATCATAGCTATAATTTTATTTGCCGTGGTTTAAGTTTATTTTGGTCGATTGTTTTTTTCCAATTGGAAAATTTTCTTGATATTCTATCCTGCGAGATGACTTGAAATATAGTACTTTGAACCGAGAAATGATCAAATCATAAGAAGTAAAATAGCAGAGTTGGGTACTAAATTTTTTTAAATGTGAAAATAGATGATCAGATTTTACCTTTTTCAAGAAATGAATTTTTTGGCATTTAAAAAACTACCTACTTTTTTTACAAAAGCATTTCACGTAGGTAGATAAGTCTTTTAAAGACCTTTCGATTTTTTTCCCCCCTTCCAAAAAAAAAATATATAAAGATTATTTCTCATTTCATCATATAAACTTCACAAAGCTATAGTAGATACATGGAATCTTAGTTTGTTGATGAAAGTCTGCACGAACGATATTCGTGTTTGGAAGAACTTGACCATATAATATGATTTCTCAAAGTTCTGCCTATAGTTTATGGCCAGGCCGGACTTTCGGATAATGAAAAAATAATACGAGGATGTTTAGAAGGGCTTTATTTATGGATAAAATAGGGGGTAAAAAAAAAATAGAAACATTTTTCTACGTGAATCGAATAAAGGGAGATGGAGCTTTCCGAACGACTCTCGTTTCCACACACGTGTCGGAATGGTGCGGCGAGGACAACCTTGGCTTTTAAAATTCAACAGCCAAAAAGTGAAAAAAATTGTTGCGGGAGACTTTCACAACGTGTGAAACTACCTAAGCAAATATTAACGCAACCGAGCTTCGATACACGTGCCAAAGCCTAATAAACAACTCGACAAAGGAATACGCATAGGTACCTAGAGCTTAATACATACCTAGTAAAAATGTTTTTTCTGCGCGAAAACTTTATGAAGTACATCCGACGCGAAGAGTTGATTCTTGATTTACACGTAAAAATATGCCTACATGAAAAAATTAACACCTGCAGCATTTCACAAGCAAGGTTGGTAGGTAGGTATATAAGTACGAGCTGAACATCGAACGATGTAGTGTACAAATTAAAAGGTAAAGAAGTTGGCAAATTATTTTGAAAAGTCAACGATGGGGTGAAAAAAAAAATTAAAAAATAACAAAGCGTTCATGAACGGGCACGTGAACCGAAACGAGAGTTTATCAAATGGCGTTTTTAATAATGAAAAAACCCTCCGGCCTCGTGTTCGCAGTTCGATAAATTTTTATAATTTTTTTTTTTTTTTCGCTCCCAAGTAGCTCACCAGTTGATTCGAAAACGCGATCGTAATTAAAAGTATATTATTTAGCCAGACAGGTTTATTGCTATAAGTCTATAAATTAGCCGTTAAACGGGTATCTACGGTTTGTAGGGGGGGTGACGTAGGTAGGGTACGTACGGGGCGAGCAAAACAGCGAATAAAAGTTAACGTGTAAAAAACGCAGCACACCTTGCCGAGGCAGGCGCGCGTGATAAGGTAGAAAATAAATTTCTTTTTAGACAAATTCTCGTCGCGAAATTGAATATAAAAAGAATACTATACTCGTAGAAGGCGACGATAGAAAATAGGACATCAAAGATCGAATTTATAGGGCGCGGTATTCGATCGGGCAAAACGTATCGTACCATACTCAGCGTGTGAAAAATGATATCATTTGTCTTATTGTGAAAATTGCACGTCACTAGAATTTAGCTTTAACATTTGTTGCTTATTTTTACAACTTAAATCGGATTTGCTACTTCTTATTCATTACTTGTTTGCATTTCGCCTCTCTCTCTATCCATGTAGTATTGTTTCTCTGGTGCCTGAGCCAGGCTCTATGTTTGTCTCTCCGCACTGGATCCTAAAATAAACTCATTTGTTTCCTTTACACGATTTCGCAGTATTGTAGTCGTGTTCGCACACAAGATAACTTATTCGCATTCTAATTATTAACCCTGTAAGAGAATTGTTTGCTGCGTTGCTCGCCTCATTTGATGAGTTCGGTTCTTACGTTAGTATAATATGTAAATGTATACTCGAAGGTTTCGCGAATATTAATAAATATAACCCTCGCAATTTTTTTCACGCCGAGTTAATTCACGAAAACCAGCAAATTTTCAAAATGCAATTTTTCATCTCTTTTGATCGATTTTTAATTTGACGTCGAGCCAATTTACATACCTAACGAGTATCTGCCTTAGGAGTACCCCTATATCTACTCAATTCTCGAGTACAGATTATAAATTCGAAAATGTGAAAAATTTTATAGGAAGAAAAGCATTAATATCCTATTACGTACATAATACAGCTAAGTAGGTAAGTAATTTTTCCCTTCAGCTCGAAACGTAGGTACCTAGCCACTGGCTGAAAATATCCATAATTAAAGTATTCATAACTTTTCAATTTAACATAACGTCGTTGTGTATCAAGTGGCAGAATTTTTTTTTCGCTGTTTATCTCGTTAATGGTAAGTATGGCGTATTTTTAAGGGAAGTTTATAATGACCGAAGCTCTACAATATGTACCGAGCAATTTACGATGTCAATGTGGCCTAATTTCTCTATCTCTGTCTCTCTCTTTTTTTTTACAACTCGAGTCTTGTTTCACGATATGGTTTTTACGAATTTTTCGGGATTGCTGAATTCTCTGAAAAATCATTAAGGAGTTTTCGAAATTAAAATCATCAGTTTGTCAATATTGCGAAATGTTTTCAAATTGTCAATATTTTGAAATTTCAAAAAAAAATCTCAAAATTTTTCAATTTTTTTTAAAATGGCAAATTTTTTTAAAACGACAGAATTGAATTATTTTAAAATTTATTTTGAATTTTTTAAAATTGCAGAATTTTTCAAGATTGCAAAATTTTTTAGAATTTCGAAATTTTTCAAAATTTTCAAAACTGCAGAATTTTTCAAAATTGCAGAATATTCCAAAATTTCAGAATTTCTCCAAGTTCCATAATTATTCAAAATTCATAAATTTTTTGAAATTGACAAATTTTTCAAAATGGCAAAAGTTTTAAAAATTGCAACATTCTTCAAAATGAAAAATTTTTTATTGAAATTGCAAAATTTTTCAACATCGCAGAATTTTGAAATTTTTTTCAAAATCCATAGGTAAATTTTTTCGAAATTGTGTTTTTTCAAAAGCTTAAATTGAATTTAACTTTTTGAACTGTTGAAAAACTGATGAGGGTATGGGGTTGTTGACTTCTTTGAAAAATCCCTGAAATAGAACTATGTACATTAATTCATCCTAGTTTGAAAAAATTGGTCCAAACTTTCTCTGTCGTCTAAATCAATATTGACGTTTTCTGAAGCACTTCTAAAATCCTAAAAAAGTTCAAACTTCTGTTAGAGGCTCTAGAAGGACTCAAAATGCTTTCAATTGACTCGAGAGGCCGATTTCTGGTTAAATACAAATTTCCAGATTCTTATATCAAAATTTACTCATTTGCGAAAAAACAAAATATCATTAGGTAAAACTTTTCAACTATTTTTGAAAATTTTCCGAGGTATAAAAAATCGCCTTAGATAACTGAAAATCTGACATTGAAGCCAGGTTGATGTGTTCTTCCCACGCACGTGCCAATTGTTGTCCTCAGCATTAAAGAAAGAATCATCGTTTGTTCAGCCTGAACGAACTACCTAGTAGGGAATAATATGTAGCATGTGTAAACACGAGAGAAAACGGCGATTGTATATTTTGTACTTAACGCTAAAACGTGGAAAAAAAACTACTATACGCGCACGTACAACATACCTAGTACCTACTACCTACTATTAGGCCAATATCGCGGAATGTTTGCTCCCTCGGGTGCTTTCGAAAAATGCCTATTTTCCATTTTACGTAGAGCCAACCGCGTTCAATGAAATATTTACCGAGCGGTAATGAATTTTGTAATTACCTTTGATATAATGGAAATTCGGCTGAAATTATCACTTATTACGGCTGCCGTGCGCCGCATACGTTTCGCAGCTGAATTATGAATATTAATACGCTAGTATTTGACGCGCGGACCGCAATTTATAAACATTTAACGGGACCAGCGTGTATCGCGGTCGCGTGATACGTATGTCCTATATCACCGCATCTTTCTCTCTCTCACACTGTAGGCGCGACTCTTTACCGCGTTTGAAATACGCGCGTTATTTTTTAATACCGTTCAAGTAAACTGTGTGTACAGTACGAGCAAATTAACAAGCCCTGGTAACGGATAAAATATTGAATAACTCGTTAGCTTTAACCATACCGTGGTCTAAGCGTACGTCTGTGTACGTAGAAGATACTACAGATACTGGATAACAGCCTGAGTAGACCTGGAAGTATGGTGACAAGCCCAGCCATAGCTATCGAGAAACCAAAAAGATGAAGCTATTTCAGTCGCACAGTATGTGTATAATCTCATCGTTGTGGGTACGTCTACGTACGTAGGTAGGTACCTATTAAAATTTACCCAACGATGCGACGCTTTCTCAGTTTTACACTTTGCGTAATAAATTTTAAAGGTCCAAAGTCCCGAGCTTATTTGTCGTTAAAATTTCATGTCGGTTTGCTTCTTATATACGAGCGGTAATTGGCGACATATTTAAATACGTATTCGTTTATTTTACACCAAGCCTATCTTACAAGGGAAGTAAGTACCCGAACTGGCAAAAAAATTTCAACACCAAACCAAGAAAAATCGATAGAGCATGTAAAAAGAACCCCAGAGCCAAAATTTCAGGTGCTAAGCTGCATTCCCTGATTTTTGGTGAATTTTTGAAAATCGATTTTTGGCCTAAAAATAATGAGTTAAAAATTTTTCAAAAAAAGAAAATTTTACCTAATTGAACTAGAAGTCTGAAATTCGATTTATACCCTAATTTTGACCCACCAAATCGATTGAAAGCAGTTTCGAGTCATTCTGGAGCCTCCAGAAAATTTTGGAAAATTCCAGAGACACAAAAAAGCTCTGAAGCCTTCAAAGGTTTACTCCAGCAAACGCGGTCGATGCATGTTGGTGACCCCTTAGACCGATTCCGATAGGTTTTTTCAGTATCTGTAATTTCCAGTTTGGAGCCATACTTAATATTTTGTGCATAGGTACCTTTAATTTCGTGTTAGATGTCGAATTCTCAAAATACCAACGCGTCGACGAAAAATCTGAAATTTACCTTGTACCCTTATTTTGACACGCCGAATGAGTCGTTCCGGAGCCTCCAACAAACATTTTTTCAATTTTGTTTTTTTTTTTTCAAAATTTGGCATTTCTAGTGAATTTTTCAAAATTTCAAAAAACGCTTCCAGTTTGAAAACCGACGCCAGATTCGTGTTCATCAATGTCGAATCAGGCCAAAAAACATTTTATAAATTTCATAACTGGTCAGGGCCGAGTTTTCAAAAATTTCCAATCCGAAGGCTATTTTTTCCTGAAAATGTAGGGGGAAATCGAATTTTTCAAGTTTTGCCAAAATGATCGTGAAAAATGTCTAGATGGGGGTAATTTAATCCGTAAAATCAGAATTTGGCATCAGAAATTTTTTTGATCAATATTACCTCCTCGTACTCCGTGAAAACTTGAGATTTTCGCACAAAAGGGCATTTTTCAGCCAGGCCCACCTGAGCTGAAAATCTGAAAAAATTATCATATATTGTGCTAAGGTAGGCCCACATTTGTACCAAAAAGATAAAATGTATGTCTTCTATTTTTGAAATGATAGTGATTTTAAAATTTTTAAGGCGGTTTCTGGCTAGAATGCAGCTCAAAAAAAAATCTGAAAAAGTTCTCAAAAGTTTTTTACCACTCCCCGTATATGTACCTACCACATAAATTCCAACATTTTTGGGTCATTAGGTACCGAAATATATGTTTTTTCAACGAAAAAACAATATTTTGAGGGGTAGGGTGGGAGATGAAAAATGCACCTATCGGTGGCTCACGACGGAGATATACTGCGCGTACGTCGCGAGTACCGATTAGCGTATATGCGGCTTAGTAGGTACCTACTGGCTTGACAGCACGTACTGTACGGTCTGTGCTATTGATGGTGGCCGCGTACCAGGGGGCACAAGCAGGAGTGAGGGAGACTGCGACTTGCCCGTGCCACTAGGCCCGAGCGGGAGCAAGGAAGCGTCTGGTCCGTCCGTATCAAGGGGCACGAGCGTGCAGACGAAAAGATCGCTATTAGCCCGTACCAGGAGGCCCGTGCTCAAGCGAGAGGAGAAAAGGAGAGAGGCTGGAGATTGTTCAAGACAAAGAAATAACGCAGTATAAACAACTGGTATTTATTCCGGTCGAGAACAGAACTCGGTCTAAATGGATTTTACAGCTTATATTTATACTAAAACTACGTAAAATAAGTGGTCAATGGGAAAGAACGATTTGTGTAAAAGTGAAATGGCCAATGAGGATCGAGGATTTGGGTAGTTTAGTTGCAAGGATGAAAAGAGC
>FIZT01036840.1:0-12333 GCA_900065295.1 Paracoccus marginatus
TGCTAGTGTGGTGTATGTAAACACACAAGCAGAGATCAAACATGGCGGCCACGTATCATACCCCCTTCTTTAGTACCCTACTTTCATTTATTCTTTCATCACGAGGTAAGCTATGTATATTCAATTCTCTTTATCAGTAGACGCTTGCAGAAATATCAAAAATTACTCGCAAATATTCTGAAATAATAGTCTTGCAATTAGTGGTATATTTCAACCGAAAAGACATTTGATAAGTAAAGTACTGAACTTTAATTTTATTATAGGTAATAGTAACAACGTCTAGTAATGTCATCCCGACCACATCATCGTAGAAGTCGCGATAGATCTCATGACAGGTCAGTTTTTAGATGTTATTCTAATTTATTTATACTTTTGCAGTGGAGCATCTTAATGTACATATCTATTCTTTATTCACATTCCAGAGGTCATCGTAGACACAGATCCCGTAGTCACGATTCAAGAGACGATCGCGATAGGCATCGATACAAAAGAAAGTAAGTTCGGCCTGGTTTCCTCGCCAATTTATGGCGTTTTCCTGTATAACCTAAATTCGAATTATTTTAGACACTCGCACGACAGACGCGATAGCCCAGATCGAGAAAGACATCGCAGTAAACGAGATCGAAATTTTCATGACGACAAGAAGGAACCAGTTTGGGGTAAAGCTGAAAATTCGCCTACCAAAGACGTGAAAAAAGAAAAAGAAAAACCGAACTTTTCAACTACCGGAAAACTAGCAGAAGAAACCAACACATTCCGCGGAGTAGTAATTAAATATAGCGAACCCCCTGAAGCTCGAATACCCAAAAGAAGATGGCGTCTGTATCCGTTCAAAGGTGAAAAAGAATTACCGGTTTTGTACATTCATAGGCAAAGCGGATATTTAATGGGTAGAGATAGAAAAATTGCTGACATAGCTATAGACCATCCTTCTTGTTCGAAACAGCATGCTGCTTTTCAATTTAGATTAGTGCCTTATAAAAGAGAAGATGGAAGTACTGCGCAAAGAGTTAGACCTTATATTATGGATTTGGATTCTGCGAATGGGTCATTCATAAATAATAAAAAAATTGAACCGAGAAGATATTACGAATTATTTGAAAAAGATGTATTGAAATTCGGGTATAGTTCTAGAGAATATGTTCTACTGCACGAACATAGTAAGGATTCCGATGAAGATGATGATATGAAAGAAGAACCGGCGACCAAGGAGGAACCTTTAGAAAACGAAAATTGATGATTTGAGTGATATGTAATTTGTAAATATTAAAATTAGTAATAAATGTTTTCCAACATCAAGTTTATTAGTTTTTTAAATGTCCGAATATAAAACACACATCGATCAAATTTACAATTTGTACAAAACGTAATCGTAAACAATATTTACAAGAATAACAAAGACCACAGCCAAAAGAATTTATTTCTGTTTATGTTTGCGTAAACTGGGTCGAGAGAAAACTTGCTTAACACCCGCAGCCTGGTTATTATGAAACTTGAGGTTTTGAGATGTCTCTGAAATCCACGGCGAATCGAACTGAGTAGTATCTTGATCCACCAAGTGAGTGTATTTTGTTCTTCCACTACGACCAAAGTTCTTGACCTGAAAAAAAAAAAAAACACTTGCGCTTGAATTCGGAAATGTAAGCCATTTGAAAAAAGTGAATCCGACGAACCTGCATAACTTTGGGTAGAATAGTTTTATCAAAATGATCGTCGAGAGTAGCAGTGGCGAAATTCCTCTTGAAAATAGAATCATCTTTATCCTGTAAGAAAAATGTGCTACAGTTTGCTCAGGATTAATTAGCTTTGAGATCAAGTATTTGGAGGAAAGCTTTACCAAATAGAAGGCACCCCGGTGATAATATTTCTGCATAAACTTGTATTTTCCTTTAACACTTTTGTTAACAACTTGTTTAGGATTCAACCGTAACTCTTGTCTCCTTTCTTCTTCGGTCAAATTACGTAGTCTCTCTATTTCCATATTTTCACGTTCCATTCTGATAAAGAAACATTTCAACTTGTATCAAATACGGTTAAAAAAACACCTTTCACTCGCCAGTTACTTACTGCTCTCGCTCTTCTCTATCTCGTTTATTTCGTTTCATTTCTCTCAATTTCCAAGCTTCATATTCTACTTCGTCATTTTCATCATCGGTGTTCACATCTTCTATGCATCCTTCTTCTGTTTTGCTTGCAGCTTGTTCCTTACGAATTTCTTCTTCAACGAGCTGTGATACAGAGTAAGAAAAGTAAAAACGGCATTATTCTCTTCAATCGAAATAAATTTTGAAAGTACGTACTTTCAAAGTGTATCTCCTCCTCTCTTCTGCTTTCTTCTTAGCCTCCGCTTCCATTTGTTTTTTACGAGCAGCTTCCTTTTCTTTTTCGATAATAGTTAATCTGTCTTTTTTACGAGTGAATACTGGTTTTAACCTCGCTTCAGACTCCTCTTCCGAGTCTAAAAAAAAAAAAAAAAAAAATAGTTAAAATAAGTACGTTGACGAAGAAACGAACTCAATTTTTACGAGTAAATATGTATACCGGAGTATTCTTCATATTCGGATGTTTCTACACCGCTTTCCTCTCCAGACATGAATCTTTCATCTTCTTTTTCTAATACTTCATTCTACGAAAATTAAATAATAGAATAAATTGAGTAGATGTATAACTACTTTTGAAAATACAATTTATACCTGTTCTTGTTTTTGATTCAAAACTCGCTGTCTCAACATCTGACGTCGTCTTTCGATTTCTTCGTCACTCAAATCTTCATCTTCTTCATCTTCACTAACGTTCATTTTTTCTTTCTCCTCTTCGCTTTCACTTTCAACAACTTCGGTTTCATGCGCGTGCCTATGAATATAAAAAATTATTCACAGAATTTGTCTGGGAGATAAAATGGTATACATAAAAAAATGCATCGATACCTCCACCGAGGAGCTCTACTCTCTTCGTTGTCAGCTTCATCATCTTCGTCCTCATCTTCTTCGTCTTCTTCTTCCTCTTGCACTTTTCGATTAATCAAACGACGTAATCTAGGATCTTCGGTAGCTAAAATCGTTTCAGGAGGAAGAATAATTTCTTCGGGAGGAGGTGTTTGTTGTTTCTGTTTATGCACTTCGATGAAATCTTCTTCTTCAGATTCTTCTTCACTACTCGACACAGGGGCGTATTCGGGTCGTTTTCCGGAAACATATCGATGCACTTTAACTTTTTGCATCGATACCTCCCCTGTAAAAATTTAAAGTGATTACTGATTGATGAGAGTACTGAGTGGAAACAAGTGCGTACGAATTGACTACACACCTTTTTCATTGAGTACAGGAACAGCTCCAGCGGTACTTTGGATCGGCTCCATGTTTCTTAAGCTTGATTATACGAAAAATTTATCGAAAATGTAAAAGAAATCTCAGTTTTCGATGGATTATTTCATATTTTGCACAATTATGTCAAGAAACTTGTATTTGTTTCAAACTACTTACAAGGCAAGCTGAAAGCTTATCAATATCAGAAAAGAAAAGGAAATACAAACTTTCACAGAAAAAGTCCACTTGGCAAATGACATATTCTGAATCTGATTGGATGATCGTTGAGTTTTTGAAAATTTTGACCAATCAAATCACTCAAAAAATTTGTGTTATGATAACAGATTAATTTTATTTTTTTATTTTTAATTTTTTTATCAGCTCTGTAATCCCGCCTAGTTTCGGCGTATTCAATTTTTTTGCGGATGCGATTTGTTAGTGAAAATTTTCTATTAATGATCGCTCAGATTTATAACCATGGTGTTGGACTCTCATATTATTTCTACTGTGAGTTTCTAATTAGACTAAATCAATGAATCCATCTTGAAACGAATTAATTTTTGAATTTCAGCTACCTCCTACGGTTATTTACATCCCAAATTTCATCGACGTTGACGAAGAAAAAGAAATTATCCAAAAAGTGTACTCAACTCCCAAACCGAAGTGGACTCAGCTCAAAAACCGTAGATTACAGAACTGGGGAGGGATTCCTCACCCCAAAGGAATGATACCAGAAAAAATCCCCGATGTGTGACCATAATTTATAAATTGACTACAATTATGAGAATGTTCAGAATCGCTTTCATTAATTACTGTTTTTTGTTTTGTCTTAGTGGTTGCAAAAGTATGTCGATAGAGTTGTTGCGTTACAAGTCTTTGATGAAGGATCTCCACCAAATCATGTATTGGTGAATGAGTATACAGCTGGACAAGGAATAATGGTAAGAATAAATTTTTTGCGATGAAATGTTAACGTCTCGATGGTTACATACCCTACTGATATCGTGATTTTAGCCTCATTTAGATGGACCACTATTTTTTCCGGTCGTCACCACTATCAGCTGCGGGTCTCAAACAACTCTTAATTTTTCCCCTTATTCTGGAGATGTGAGTATAACAATCTTTCATCTAAGACGTACATTTTGGTCAAGTTTTGACGAATTTCTTTCTAGAACGCAGATGCTGATTTATCAACCTCGAAAAAGGTATATTCTTTGCTACTGGAGCCTCGAAGTCTATTGGTTTTGAAAAATGATATGTACAATACGTTTATGCACGGAATCGATGAAATCAAATCAGACGAAATTAATACAAGTTTGAATAATCTGGATATCTGTGGTGAAAAATATAAAATTGGCGAAAACATTAGTAGGAATACCAGAATATCATTAACAATTAGAAATGTGCCAAAATGTTCCCGTTTTAAATTACGTTTTTAGTGGCTTTTGTCACATACCTCCACAAAAATTACCTACTGAAATTATATGTTATAAATTTATAAAATATATATTTCCTATAATTTCTCTGCAGTTCACTCAATATAATTACAAAATATGAAAATACATTTGAAAATAGAAAAAGGTAATGAAAATATCACCATTTTGTTGAGAATAATTAATTAAAGCACAACTTATAATAAGGCGCCACGCTCGCAACAAAATCAACTATCTTCCATCATTTCAGGCAAATCCATTTCATCGTCAGATATATTGATGTGTGCGCTTTCACCATTTTTCTCTTCATTATCGAGTAAGGCTTGTAACTGGTATAAAGAGGCGACCAAAACGTGGAAATGCTTTCTCCTCATTTCGAGTTTTTTATCCAATTGTTGCTTCGTTTCCTGCAAATCACAAAATAAATAAACTTGAACAAATCAATCGAAGTACCATTTAATTACGAAATAAAATTGACTTACTTCTAGGGAGCTCAACTCTTTTCTTATGGAGACTAATTTTTCATTCATCTCTTTTCTTTCGGGTTGTTTATCAATAACATTGGCGATTACTTCGTACTCGATACGATTTTTACGATAAATTTTAGCTTTCTGTAATTCTTCTTTTGCCTTTTGAATTTCTAATTTAGTTTTTTCTACTTCCTTCTTAATTTCATCTGCCAACTTGCCGTAATTGTTCAGTTCGGTTTCGTTCATCTTGGAAGAAATACGTGATTTTTCAAACATATACTCGCATTGAGATAACTGACTAAGTAATCGCTCTTGAATTATTTTGCTAAAAAAGAAATCGCAGTTGATAAAGTGTATGAAATGAAAAATAATTTTGAAAGAGAAGTGAAAATACAAACTCATCACGAGGCGATTCGTTTTCAGCGTTGCACCATTTTGCAAAGGTTTTCAATAAAAATGTTAATCTTCTGTCATCTCCTGTACCGTCTCCATCAATTAGTAAACGCCGTTTTATTACTTCTTCTATACAAGCAAAAGAAAATGAATTATGATTGAACAAAACTACCCGTTTGGATGTAATTTCTAATTTTATTTGAAATGTCACTGTCTTACCATCACCCATCGCCGGCACTTGTAATACTGTAAAATGAATAGAATTGAAAGTTCTTCAGACAGTTTTACAGCATACGGTAGTTCAAAATAAATTTAAAATCCGCGAAAATATGTCCAATTTATTAGATTCACTTCAAAAGAAGAGCTAACACTTCAAAAATCAATTCAAAGTTCAAAGTTTCAAGAAACTGGAAAGTTTATAAAAAAGTTTTGTTGTGGTTTTTTTACGACTTTTTTTGACATTACACGGTTCGAATAACAGCTAGCTTAGAGCAGTTCTTCTTTCTTTAGATCAAATATTGTGCCCAAAATTTCAACTTTGCAAGCCAACGAAGTTTCCTCATTCATTCCGATTTTCATCGAGAAAGAAAAGAGAAGTCAACTCGTTTTCGGTGTCGAAAAACTTTTTTAAGAACTATTAATCGTGAATTAACGTTATAAAAAATTAAGAATAGTTTAACGATATCAAATTTAGTATTGAAAGTTTCTTTCTATTCAATTTATATCAATTAAAATGGCTCTTCACGTTCCTAAAGCTCCTGGGTTCGCCCAGATGTTGAAAGAAGGAGCACGGGTATGATCAAATTTTATTTGATTAGTTCATATTCAATTTTTCTTAGGTTTTAGAACCGTTTAGTTTTAATCCCATCAACTATCGTTCTAATCGCTTCCGATCTTATCCACAGCATTATTCCGGTCTGGAAGAAGCCGTCTACCGCAATATCCACGCTTGTAAACAATTCGCTGATACCGTACGAACTGCGTATGGTCCTAATGGAATGAATAAGATTATCATCAATCATATTGAAAAATTATTTGTTACCAATGATGCAGCGACCATTATTAAGGAATTAGAGGTGAATATATTTCATGCCTGATCACTAATCGTGAATATTGGCATGGTGTATTAACTTTGAGAATTCATTATAGGTTGAACATCCAGCTGCGAAAATCATTATTTTAGCGTCTCAAATGCAAGAGCAGGAAGTAGGAGACGGTACTAACTTCATAATTATTTTAGCTGGAGCTCTATTACAAGAAGCCGAAGACTTATTACGAATGGTAAACTTTACTTCTACAATAGTCTAATGTTTCGAAAATGAACGAATAATCTATTTTTTTTCTGTTTTTTTTTTTTTTTTTTTTTTTTTAAATAGGGTTTTACNNTTTTTTTTTTTTTTTTTTTTTTTTTTTTTTTTTTTTTACAATAGGGTCTTACGCCTACTGAAATTACAATGGGATACGAATTGGCTGCTGAAAAAGCTTTGGAAATATTACCATCCTTGACATGTTACGAAGTAAAAGATTTTAGAAATAAAGATCAAGTTGTCAAAGGTATCCAGACATCGATAATGAGTAAACAGTACGGAAACGAAGGCTTTTTATCAAGTTTGATCGCAGATTCTTGCAGTGAGTTTTGATTAATTCATTTTAATGAGTCACATTAACAATACATGCTGACATGCTGATGATCGTTCGTTTCACAGTTTCAATCCTGCCAGAAGACAGTGCTTTTAATGTTGATAGTGTCAGAGTTTGCAAAATTTTGGTAAGTCAATTTTTTCGAATTTCTATCCTAAAAATTATTTATAAATCTACAACGTTTTCTTATTATTATAGGGCTCCGGTTTACAAAATTCTTCCGTTGTTCGTGGAATGGTGTTTAAAAAAAATATCGAAGGAACCACTACGAAGAAAAGTCCAGCTAAAGTAGCAGTTTTCACTTGCCCAGTTGATATCGCTACAACAGAAACTACTGTGAGTTTGTTTTTTTTTCAACATAATTATTTTGAAAAATTATTTGGTATTTTTTTGACCCATTTGGTTGTTTTTTGTACCTCTAGGGTACCGTATTGATTAAATCTGCCGATGAATTAATGAAGTTCAGCCGTGGCGAAGAAAACTTGTTGGAAGAACAACTTAAATCGATAGCCGACGCTGGTGTCGATGTTATTGTTGCTGGAGGCAAATTCGGAGATTTAGCTTTACATTATATGAACAAGTATAACATGATGGCTGTCAGTCTTCAAAGTAAATTTGATGTTCGCCGGGTTTCTAAAACTGTAAATGCTACTGCTCTCCCGAAAGTGGTGAGTTGTAACCCTTCGATTTAATCTAATGGACGTTTGGAAATTAATTTCATTTCTATTATTTCTTGACAGACCACCCCTACCAAGGAAGAAATAGGCTATGTAGATTCCGTCTATATCGATGAGCTAGGAGACACTCCAGTGGTTGTCTTCAAACAAGACGGTACCGAATCACGCGTTTCCACCATTGTTATTCGTGGTGCGACCGATAACTACATGGATGATATTGAACGAGCTATCGATGACGGAGTCAATACCTTCAAAGGCATCACACGTGTGAGTAATAAAAGTAATTCTTCCCGATTACTGGAGTTCATTACTAACATCACTATCTCAATAGGATGGAAGATTCGTCCCTGGCGCTGGCGCTACCGAAATTGAACTAGCTTTGAAAATCGCTCAATACGGAGACTCGCTTTCCGGGTTAGAACAGTACTCAGTGAAAAAATTCGCCACAGCTTTAGAAAGCTTCGTCAAAACATTGGCAGAAAACACCGGCGTTAAGGCGAAAGAAGTCATTTCTAAACTTTATGCTACTCATAACGAAGGCAAAAAAAACTACGGTTTTGACATCGAGGTATCCATCAGCGTTCTGTTTTTTTTCCTCATTACTTTTTCATAACTTAATTCGTTTTCATTTCTTTTCAAGGGTGAAGGTCCAACTTGCATCGATGCTAGTGAAGCTGGTATTTTGGATTTATATCTAACTAAATATTGGGGTTTGAAATACGCTACTCAAGCTGCCTGTACGGTATTACAAGTCGATCAGATTATTTTAGCTAAACGTGCGGGAGGCCCGAAACCGCCACAGGGCGGTCCTATGGATGATGATTAAATTACGCTTCTTTTTTATAATAACAATTTGTACGTCGTGTATCAATTTATAACTACCTATGTTCTACGTCGTAATGCACTGTAACTTCTGTCCGTGGCATAAAATTAGTCTAATGTAACAATGAAAATTTTATAAGCATTTTTTACAATACCTCTTAACAAATTTATGTTTTAAGAATTTTGATAATCCATTCTCCTGTATTAAATCTGTTTTGTTCCGAAAAATACAGAATAAATTTTGTATTTTGTTTCTGCGTCTGCGTTGTGTTCGTTACGAGTTATTCACTCAGATCGTTTGGTTAGTTAGAATGAATCGAAAAACCACGTATTTAAAAGAGTTTATTGAAATTTTAAAAATTTATCAAGACAGCCGAAATCTAATCGAGATGTTATGGCTTGCATCGTTCCAAGAATCTGGGATATAAGCAAACATCCCTTATATGATAACGATTGAGTAACCAGCATAGAAATCTTTCCAGTCCAAGGCCAAAACCTCCGTGAGGGCATGAACCGTACTTCCTCTAAAAATAAAAAATGAAAAAAATGAGTACATAATATACGAACAACATTTCATGAAAAAAAAATTAATGAAGATCTCAATAATAATACCTGATCAGAATACCAGTAATACGGAGCTGGATCAATCCCGGAATTTTTAAAACCCTGCATCAATTCGTCGTAATCCCATATACGCATAGATCCGCCGGTAATTTCTCCAACGCCAGGTAATAGAACATCCACCTACAAAATCGAATTTATTTCAAACGATGCAGGCAGGTAAATTCAAACTGATAGATTCACGTTTATACTCACAGACTCGGTTAATTCTTTATTTTCGGGACATCTCGACATGTAAAACGATTTGATTCCGGCAGGAAACCGACACAGCATAATAGGCTCGTTGATTAAATCTGTCATTTTTCTCTCCGGCATTTCAGGAATATCTTCGCCGAATTCGTAAAAACTGCCATCTTCTTTCGTTATGTTGTTTTCACGAAGGAATTCAATAGCTTCTGAATAATCCATCCTTTTAAAAGGTCTTTTAGGAGGTTTAAATTCCTGAAATGAAATAAATGATTCAGTTATTCTAGTGACGTTTGAATGAATTTTCTCGCTCCGCAATACTCACCGGATTCAACTCATAAACCAAATTTTTATGCGGTGATTTTAATATTCTATCGACAACGTCGCAAATCATATTCTCTATTTTTTCGAGTAAGTCGTTAAAAGTGATAAACCCGTATTCGGCTTCAACGTGAGCGTACCTAGTAATTATGGCTGATTAAAAATTTATCATTCACGCAATACCATACACGATGTACCAATAAAAATAATTACTCTGCCAAATGCCTTCTGGTTCTACTTTGCTCGGCACGATAACTTTGAGCGATACACCAACAATCACCTACCGATGCTATACACGTTTCTAAATATAACTGCGAACTTTGAGTCAAATATGCCTCTTCGCTGAAATAAAAAAACAGGTCAAAAAATACGTTTAAACAGATAGGATGAATGTCAATTTCAGCAATGAAGTACCCAAAGTAATCCAATTTGAATAACGTTGATCCACCTTCTACTTGAGTTTGAACCATAGTAGGAGGGTGAATTTCGGTAGCGCCCTCGCTAATGAAATGTTCTCTGAAAGCAGTGGTTAGAACAGCACGCATACGTAATACTGCTGAAGTCTAAAAATAATACCGTAATGAGTGATCGATAGTTCAAATATCGTGATGATAAACATTTTTTTGATTATTACATTTTCTCCACGAATCATTATGTGTCTATTATCTAATTGAACGTCTGGAAGGGCTTCTTCGTTAAGAATTGTATCAGCACCACCAGCCGGTGAGGAACCAATCAACTGCCAGTAGTCCACTTGCAATTCAACCCCTCCGGGTGCCTATAAAATGGCAACAAATTTATCGATAAAATTTCAGTCTGTCTCACTGCATAATAGATTATTTAACCCAGATACTCACAGTTTTACCTTCCGGCACTTTGACAATTTTGCCATAAAGTAATACGCTAGATTCAGTGGCCAAAGTAACCGCGTCATAAGTTTGACTAAGTTTATCAGTCAATACAGATTGCAGGTAACCTGTGCCATCTCTTAACGTGATGAACATAACAGATTCTGGAAAATTGACTCAAATTAATAAGGAGTAAAATCACGATATACTAGTAATGAACCATCAATACTTTGTTTCCGCAATCGATGAACCCAGCCAAAGACTTTGATTCTATTACTCTCATAATCAACGCACTGCTTAATTTTGATGAGTTTCGCTTCAGGTAATGAAGGGTCTTCGCTAATAGTAATTTTTTTCGCATCCTCTAAATTTTTCACTCGCTTTTCAGCGTCTTCTTTTTCCTTCACTTGTTTACCAGCTGTTTTAAATTGTTCTCTTTGCCATATTTTGTAAATTTTTTTGTATTGTGCTTTAGCAACTGGTTCGAATTTCTGGAAAATTTTCACGCCACTTTTAATATTTTAGTAACACAATCGACCCGTTGAAAGTTTTGAAATTTACCTCTCCTTCTACTTTGGAATCAACATAAATAGGTGGAAAGGGCTCTTTACCGGCGAATCGCATGGCTTGTAAAACAGTTTTGAACGGTTTACCATCAGTTCCGTCTCCGGAGTTGTCATCTCCGTAGTGTTCGGACGTATAAATAATACCTGCAGAATAATATTTACAAGAAAGATGATTAATTTTCAATTCTTATGTGTTGAATGGGTACACAAATACATCACTTGGTGTGTTAATAAGGTGTTTTACGTACTCGATTGGCCTGTTTCAGACATTTTCAGTGATCAGAGTTACCCGTGTGAAGTTGACTACGAAAGATGTGACACGACAACGATGTGTAATTACATACGAACGTTGAACTTTACATCACTTTTTCTTTTCCACCATAACGAAAAATTAATCCAACACTTTCGGATAGAAAATTTCGTAATCACAAAGCACCAAGTATTTTATTGACTTCAAGTATGATAAAAGCTCAAAGTTTCTGTTTTCTGTTGAAGCAGCGTTGAAGACTTGAACCTTTCGTGTAAGGAAACTTTTGATTAAAAAATTTATTCACTTCTTCGATGGCGTCG
Source organism: Paracoccus marginatus (assembly GCA_900065295.1). NCBI lineage: Eukaryota > Metazoa > Arthropoda > Insecta > Hemiptera > Pseudococcidae > Paracoccus > Paracoccus marginatus. The sequence goes on from FIZT01036840.1 coordinate 11,854, forward strand.
TTGACACAGTTTTCATTCTTTAAATGTTGTGTGAGTGCATTAATGATACAAAATTTCAATTTCAAAAAATTTTACTGCATAAAAAGGAGCCGGAAGATAGCCTTGATTCTCTGGCATCATTTTGCCAGGTTTTTTGAAATTCAAACAGTGCAACAAAACAGAGCATCCCCGACTGAATAACACTAAGGGGCCGTGACGCAACTTATATAACGCCACAAATTTTTATTCTATTTTATGATCAATTTGCATTAATAATTTTTCATTATGGTAATGACAAAAATAATTAAACTTCAGAATTGGGGTACAGTAAACTCACCTACGCGATTTCTATCTCACCATTATTATTGCATTTTCAGTAAGGAAATTCATAAGTTGTGAGAAATAGAATATTTTCCAACTAGTGGTATAAATTACCTATTATATCTGAACCTACGGCGAGTATTGGGGTTTTGACTATTCCGGTGTATTCCTCAGACCTTC
>FIZT01036866.1:9302-34388 GCA_900065295.1 Paracoccus marginatus
TTTAAGTTTTCTTTCCCTATGTGAAAAAAAAAAAAAAAAAAAAAAACAGTAATCACAACTGGTTTCTTGTATGCGGGTTGTCTGAGTCGTTTTTAATGAATTTTTGTCGAAAAATTAATTTTTCAAATTTTTGATTTTTGAAACTGATTTGTGAGTCATTTTTGGCAGAATTTTTTCTCTGTTTTCTCTCATAAAGTGCATTTCTGGCCCATTTTTTCTAGTTTTTCGCCCCTTTTTACTTGTCGAAATTCGCCAAATTTTCAGTATAATTCACTTAATCAAGATTATTTCGTTGTCAATTTTTGTCAGAATTATCTAGCTTCTTAGTTTTTGCCTATCAAGATCATATTTTTTGATAAACCTTTGTCGAAGTTTCCATTCCTCAGAATTTTCATTTTTTAATAATTGAAATTGACTTTTTAATGTTTATAAAATTTTTTTATTTTTTACATTTTCACAAAATTTTCCATTTATAGGTATCAAAAAATCTTTACGCTGTCACAAATTTATTAGTGTTAGTTCGACACATATTTTTTTTTCTGGACATTGAAGATTTTTTTGAGTTTTTTGTTTTTTTGGATTTAAATTTTTTTTCTGAAGTCAAAAAGTTTTTACCAATTTTTATCTTATTTTTCATCAAAATTTGTATAATTTTTTCAAACAGTTTTCAAATTTTCCTAAAAGCTGCTTTATTATTACTTTTTTTTAGTTCTCTCTTTTGTCAGATTTTCAAAAAGTTATTTCCAAAATTAAGCCTGTGCTCATTACTCTTTCAGGGTTCAATTTAGCTGAAAATATATACGGACACGCGACCGCCATTACCATAATTTATACAAAGCGCGTACATACGTGAAAGCAATTATAAATAGATAACAGTTAATTCGTCTGCGCTTTGTGAAATATTCATCTGATGAATAGTCTTCGTAGCACGTAATTGAACAAATTAATAAAGTACCGTTTTACCGGGGACACGTTTTTATTTTAAGTGGCCACAACGACGTTGATATTGTAACAACGAGGTATATCTGCTCCACACACACACTCCCTTCTACGCTGTTAACCAAACCATTCAAAGAAATGAAGATAAATTTCAACTGCGAGCTTTTTCTATTTTTCAACCGCAGCAATACACGCAGTGATATCTTTCCTCATCTTGTACGCGACATTATCGTCGAGTATTGCTCATGTTGACTTGACTATACGTATGTACATGATGCACGCTGTTTCGACGTGTGTTTTTGTACATTTCTCCACGAGTCGTCCACACTTATGAGTAGGTATACAAACGCATACAACGAACGTATACGAAAGCAAGAAAATTTGCCGACTTAATTTCATATCGATGAGATGTACGTATATAATACGAATGAAAGATAAATAGTACATTTATTCGAACACGTATACGTATAGTTATGAAAGCAAAATGGTGACTAGTAAAATAGAGTATTCGGCGGGGGCTGCTGGGCTCATCTTGCGCGCGAACTTGTATACTCGTCATCATTCATCATTGCCATTGTTTACTTGAGTAATTCGGCGTTATTAAATACGCTTTTTATGAACTCCATTCGTTTCTCGTTGATTTTACCATTCATCATTTTCAAATCGACGTCTATTTGTAAATAGCACGGTTCGCGGTCTGTGCACTGCTTCCATTCGATGAACGTTTCAGCCGTCGGATTGCTGCGAAACAGGCGATTCGAATAGAATGTTTGCACTTTACTCGTTGGTGGTTTTAGTTTGAATTTTTATGATAAAAAGAGGAGTGTGCGATAATCCTCAAATTAAAAAAAAAAAAAAAAAAAAAAAAAAAACTGTTGAACTGGTGAAAAAATATTCGACATTTTTTGCAAACACTTGTGCGACAGGAATATTCAGTACGTACTCACCCAGATCTCGCGAAATTTGCCCAAAGCGAGCTTACATTTTTTTGAACCTTTAGCGAAGCACCCGTCAGTGAGACGGGTACGCCGGAGATTTTTTGAGATAACAAAAAGTTCACTTCAGATCCGTGAAATGCTCCTGGGATTAAAAAAGTTTAAATTCAAAGCAGCTGTCAAATGAACTTATGATAATCTTTCAGTTATCGTAGAAATACCTCTGGCAAGTTTTCTTAGATTTGGTGAATTCTTTAAATCTTTGAACTCGCACTCGTACTTGTCCACTTCGTCGTAGTATATGAAATGATACACATATGGCGGAATTTTCGATTTACTTAGGGCTTCGTAAGATTTGTAAAATCTGTAGAAGACTATGTCGGAAATTAACTGAAACCGATGCGAGCGAAGAATGATTTAATTTTTGTAAAGTCGAGTATTGAGTGAAAAAAAAAGCAGCACTTACGTTCATTAACTTTTGCCATTGAGAATCTCGAGGATTACCGTGCTCGAAATAGAACGATTTCAGTTTGGCTTCGATTCTAGGTATTTCCGACTCTTTGACTTTGAAATTACTCGTTATGATGTCGGGAAATATGGCTAGTGGGTTTTCTCGCACGTGCAGGGGCAGAACTGTAACGAGATCGATGGTAGGTATTATACGAGGTTCGGATTTTTTCGTCGCGATGGAATGGAAGGAAATCTTACTTCGCCACATTAACGTGCCCTCGAGATCATTGCTTCCGAGCATGCAAGGCATAGGATCCATTTTTCGGATCAGATTTTCGGGATAGTCCAATATTAGGGCGTTTTCTTCGATGGTTTCAACAGAAGGCGAAAAAGGAGTATAGAAAGATCTGCCAGGATATTTCTGTTCGAGGGAAAATTCAAAAGGGTGGAAAAATTGGCGAATTGGTGCGGGGAAAAAATATGTGCGTACGACGATACCTCGATAATTTCGTGGAGCATTTTCAGCACAGTTTTTACGATATCTTCGGCTGAGATGGTTTTCAAATATTTCACCAGCTCTTTCGGATCATCCCCTTCGTAGCCGAATTTGCGACCTGCTTCGAACGCCCATTTAACCGGCTCGTAACAGAAACTCCACGAATTGAGGGAAGTGCCACTTTGCATGATGGCTTTTTGAAATAGTCCTACGAGTTGTGAAATTTTTCATGAACTGAAGCGAGCTCAATTTTCGAATCAAATTTCGTCGAATACGAGATACCTTTGGCTAGAGGAGACATCATTAGAAGGTGAACACTACAGGCTCCTGCGCTGCATCCGAATATGGTGATATTATCGGGATTGCCGCCGAATTGTTTTATATTCCTTTTAACCCATTTTAAAGCCATAATTTGATCTTTGATACCGACGTTTCCAGGACATTCGGGTATTCCCAAGTTGAGGAAACCTATTTTCGAAAAATATCGTTTATGGAGGTAGTTTCGATCGCGTAAAGAGCGTCACTAATGTACTACTATGTGTACCTAAAATGTGTAACCTGTAATTTATGGTGACCAATACGATGTTGTTGTCGATCAAGTAGTCTCCGCCGTGAGTATCGTCGTGTCCGGAGCCTTGCACGAAGCCTCCTCCGTGAATGTACACCATGACTGGTTTCATTATCACCGTATCGTTGGGCTAAAGTTGGAAAATACTTCGTGAAAACCATCACAAAGAAGCGTATATGCTTAAGTTGATTTAAATATTTTGAGGAGCGTACCGCGGCCGTATGAACGTTCAAATAGAGACAATCCTCAGATCCCGTGACGTCGTCCACGGTAAAGGTCTCCGATTGATAGCACATGTTACGTTCGTGGTTCGCATCGTAAACATCGTGCCACGGTTCGGCAGGTTCGGGGGGCTGTCGATGAAGAAATTTGAAAAAATTCACGTCGTTTGGATATTGGACGATGGTTAGAAAATCGAACAGACTCACCAAGAAACGTAACTCTCCGACTGGTGGCTTCGCGTAAGGAATGCCCAAGAAACTGAAAAATTTCCTACCCGAGCCTACGGATGTTTTCAAGAAACCGTGCACTTTACCTAACTCGGTTGGAACAATCATCTCGCGGCCGCGCTATTTACTCGATTAAAACGCGCCCGTTTATCGGAGATAGAAAGACGAGAGAATCGAGGAACCCGAAATTTACATAATTACATTTATCGTTAAGTTATGATAAACTTTGCACTCGGTTTTAAACAATAAATAAAATGTACTATGCTACGCAACGACGTGTAGGTAAACAGCTAACCGTGTCAGTGCAGTTGCCTCGCTACAGTGAGAATTTTACGTCAATGTCAAGTGATAAGAATGTGGCATTGTGATCCAATCTAATTTATTTAAATTGTTGAATATACGACGTTAGAGAGAAGGTGGTAATCGTTGTTACTTTTACATCCAATTTATTGTACCGAGGCGTATTCCTATGCTGGGTAATTTATTCATTCGACATCCTGAACTGCGAATAAATCGTTCGCATTGCGCGTTAAAACGAACGACGCGATAAAACCCCCTTCTATACCTGTATATACGTAATACACATGCTGGTTGCGAGCTAGACGATTTGCCTATATGTACCTACCTACCTACCTACGCTGGAAAGAGAATGGAAAATAAAATTACGAATTTCGGGTGACCAAACGCCTATAATATATTTTCGAAACTGAATTATTCAATTTATGGTTTAGTAGGGATACGGTCGAGGTGAAAAGAGGAGAGGGTCGTTTACCTATAACACTTCACTTTGTTTGGCATTTTCGAGTACATCGGCTAAAAAGGATAATCGCTCCGAACTCATTTTTCCTTCGATTAATTTCAAATCTTTGTCGATTTGTAGATGATAAGAAGTCTCCGATGTTGATGGCTTCCACTGCACTGCATCTTTCAGACCATCGGTGGGATTGCTGCAAATCAATTCGTTGTATGAGTTTATTTATTTTTTTTTTGCTTTTAGGATTTCTGAACAGTCTGCTTTGAGTTCATTTTTTGCAGATATCGTTTTTTATTTTTGTTTGAAATTTTTTTTTATAAAATTCTTGTTCATAAAGTTTTTTTTGCTATTTTTACTTCGTTCTTTTAAAGGATTTTCTATAATCTTTTTAAAAAAGTTTACAATTTTTTTATTCATTTTTGCTGAATAATTTTTTCCGAAATACGTATTCAGTTTGTTGTTTTTTTTTCATTTTTAATTGTTTATCATTTTTGAATAGCACTTTTCCAACATATTTTCATTTTTTTTTTGTTGAAAATTTTCATTTATTTTTTTTCTCAACTTGTTTGAATTAATTTTTTTAAATTTTTGCTTAAAAGTTTCTCAATTTTTGCTATAATTTTTTTTTCCAAAATTCACGTTCAATTTTTTTTTTAAATTTTTATTATTTTGAATTTATTTTTTCCATGTATTTTCATTTTTTTCTTAGTTTTTCCATAAAACATGTTTCTAATATCTTTGTTTGGAGATTGTTTAAAAAAAAAATTTTTGCTTGATTTTTCTTCAATTTTTGATGCAATTTTTTTGAAAAATACAAAAATTTCATTTTGTAATTTAAAATAAAAAAAAAAATGCCTTATGAATAATTTTTTCCAAAATTAATTATCAATTTATTTTGTTATTTTATTTGTTTATTTTATTTTTTGAATTGAACTTTTCCACCATATTTTATATTTTTTTTTAAATTTTCGTTTATTCTCTTTTTGAAAAATTTTTTCAATAAAGTATCGTTGGGAAGAAAATTTGTGTTGCAGAAATTTTAAAATTTTCGCCAATCAAAAAGTATTGAAAAATTCTTAAGTAATAGGTATTAGGTACCCAGATTTGGCGAAATTTGTCCATAAAGAGCAAATTGTCTTCATCACTTTAGAATCATCAGCTTTGTTCTTCAAAGGCACAGGCGGATATTTCTGTACAAACAAAAATTCTTCTTCTTCGCTATGAAAAGATCCTGTATATAATTTGAGAATTTTTTTAACTGCGTATAATTATCTACCGAAGAAAGCAAAACCAAAAGCGCAAATAAAGTACCAGATAAACGTTTTCTAATGCCTTTAGCTTTAACAGCAGTTTCGCTGTTGTAATAAGTGAAATGATACACATATGGAGGACAATTGGTCTTCTCGAGGAATTTATACGAATCGTGGAAACGATAATTGAACACATCGGAAACAAACTGAAAAAATAAATCAATTTTCGTGTTTTTTTTTGTTGTTGTTTTAATTAGAGAAGTAGGTAATTGGGGTGCATGTGGAATAATCACTCACTTGCATCATTTTTTGCCATTTTACATCACTTGGCTCGCCAATGCTACAATAATACTCGGTAATTTTCTGCGACGCTCTGGATAAGTCTATGTTTTCGGAGACTTGTAAATTATTTGTAATCACGTGAGGGAATATCTTAGTGGGGTCGTCTCGCATAATTTCAGGCACGACTGAAATGACGTGATGAATATAATTATGATATTGTAATTAGTGGGCGCCGATGCGATGCGCAAAAGAAGGATATTCTAGCGATGCGACGATGTAGGAACTTACCGGGCCACATAATGGACGCTTCGAGACTATTATGTCCAAATATGCACAATTTAGGCTCCGCGGTTAGCGATAATTTTTCTGGATAATCTGGCAAAAATGCACCTTCCTTGTTAGCTTCAACCGAAGGAGTGAACACAGGAACGAAACAAGTCATCGGGTGTTTCTAATACGTTTAAAGAAGTTGAATTAAAATGCACTTCGGTCAAGTGGCGACACTGGTGGATGTTTTCGCATTACCGCGGCAAGTTCGCCAAATACTTGCAAACTAGCTCGAACGAGATCAACGGCTGGTAAAGATTTCAAATGGTTTATCAGACTACGAGGGTCGTCTCCTTCGTAACCGAGTTTACGGCCCAAGAGGAAAGCGTTCTCGGTAGGGCGGCGAGTTAGAGCCCATCTCGATAGAGCTGTACCACTTTGAACGATGGCTTTTTGGAACAGATCTAAAATATACGACAGAAATGTATGGTACTTCAACTTTATGAAATTTCATCGTAGTATCTATGTGTAGAAATGGGAGGGACACCTTTGGCTAGAGGTGAAATGAGAAAAAAGTTGACGCAAGCTGCTCCGGCGCTGCTCCCGAATAACGTGATGTTTTCCGGATCGCCGCCGAATTCTTTGATATTATTTTTGACCCATTTTAAAGCCATTAGCTGATCTTTCAAAGCCACATTGCCAGGGCATTCGGGTATTTGAACGTTTAAGAAACCTGCAAAATGTTGACAGTATCGATAAACCGTGTCACTGCCAATCACCTGCAATAGAGCTGGTGTGAAGTGGTGTCACTCGCGTGATTTAGCCTTATCAGCCGTACCTAAGCAACCTAGTCTGTAGGTTATGGTAACCAAGATAACATCGTGTTCTAGAATGTAGTCTGGGCCGCGATAGGTGCTCAGCCCAGAACCTTGTATATATCCTCCACCGTGTATGTAGACCATTACCGGCTTCAACGTACATGGAGGTACCTATTTGAAAATATTACGAATTGGATGTTACGAGTATTTTTGCTTTGAACAAAAATTTCAAAAATGATCACCTGGCTCGTATGCACGTTCAAATATAGGCAATCCTCGGATCCAAGAAATCGATTACCGAATATCGTCTCGCCTTGCATGCAAGCATCTCGGTCGAATGTGCCATCGTATATACCGAGCCAACCGTCGAATCGGACTGGTGGCTATTAAAATACATGCGAAGTTAATGGTAGGTAATTCGAACTTTTGACGTTATTAAATGAAGGAAATCTTACCATAAAACGTAACTCGCCGATTGGTGGTTGAGCATAAGGAATGCCTAGAAAACTGAAGTATTTTTTATTAGATATTAACGATTCGCACTCTTTACCTCGTATAGGTCCTTGTTTAGTTTGTAAAATCATTTTTACGTTGTCACCAAAGTAAACGAACGGAATACCTAACGTGGCTATTTTTCTTCACTTTTTTATATTTTGAAAAACGCTTAACACATTTCGTCAACGGTTTTATCAAGTTGTTTCTTTGATGGACATACTTACTATAGCTAACTAACTTTCATAAACAGCTCACAAATGATAAAGGTGTGCAAATCATTTTTGGAAAGTTCTTTATCATGAGGTGGTATGGTTAATTTTAAACGAAGTGACATAAATACACGCAAGTAGACCAGTTAGGTATCTATTACTTTTTATCAAATGATTTATTTGAAATCGAAAAGCATGTACTTATTATTTTTTTTGCAATAATTTTAAATTCGACTTTTATTTTTGGTAAAAAAATTTTTAAACTCAAAATTTTCCCCATTTCAATTTTGAACCCATTGCAGATTATTCCTCAGTTAGCTAAAACTCAGTATTATTTTTGTATTTGTATTTTTATTTATTTATTTTTTTTTTTTTTATAATTTTCATTCAGTTTTTGTTTTTTACAAGACGTAAAATTTTTTCAATTTTTGCTTTAATTCACATTCAAAAAATTTTCAAAAATGAAAAAAAAAATTATTTTCGATTTTAAAAAAATTTCAATTATTTTTGCCTTATTTTCAGTGGTAATTTTTTTCAAAAATCAAAAAATTGTCAAAATTAAAAATTTATTCAACATGTTCTTCATCATTTTCAATACATTTGGTTCATTTTTTAATTTTTTATAATCCTAAATTTTTGCAATTTTCTCGATTCCAGAAGCTAAAGAGAACAAAAGGATTTTTCAGGGTTTTTTTGGGCGATTTTTCACCGAGTTGTGGCGTTTTAAAAATTTTTCAGTCGCCATTTTGAAAAAAAATGGTTATAGCGGCAATGGAATTTTTTTGTCAAAAATGTGCTAATTTATCCCTAAATATACAATTGAATTTCAAAAATTTTGAAGTGATGGAACATCGTCAAAAATAATGAAAACTGATTACCCATAAAATTGAGCTAAGCTCGTATAGATATGTCAAATTTTCCACGACGCTCTCGTGGAAAGTACGGCGTTCTCGGGCCTATGATTTTTACCCATGTATGTAAATTACAAAAAAATAAGAAAATGCTCCGATTTCGTTCAAATTTAAGTAAGGTGTTCCTGATGAGTTGGTAATGTTTCAAAAAAATTTCAGCTCCGTGCGACTCTAAAAGATTGACTCATGACTTCTCAAAGTGGGGTGTTCTTCAAAAAAAAAAAAAAATCAACTGCTCCTTCCGGATTTTTGAAAAAGTTTTTGATTCAAATTTTAATTTATTTTTTTTGCATTAAATTTTTTAATTCATTTTTTGAATGTTTTTCAATTTTATTTTCAATTCAAATTTTGTAAAAAAATTAGGCAATTTCGATCAGGTTTTATTTTTTTTATTCGCAAATTTTTGAAACCAAAACTTGTTTTAATTTTCTAATTGTTTACTACTCCCATATTTATTCTCAATGAATTTGTGAAATTAAAAAAAAAAATTATTCAGTTTTTTAAAAATTTAATACTGCAATTTTCAGTTCTATTTTAGTGGTTTGTTTATTCAATTCAACTTTTATTTTCTATCATTTAAAATTGAACATATTTTCAAATTTTCAGTTGTAAATTTTTTCTATTTCTCAAATTTTTAATGTCTCAATTTAATGCCTTCGTTTTTAATTCGGTATGTCTGGTTTTGAATCTCGCGTGCACAATGTCGCTCTCATTAATGAACCAGGCTCGACCTTAGTACACGTATATGCAGAGTTATAATTGATGAGATCGCGAAAAAACTTGATAATTGCCAAGGGCAAAATAGTATGATTTTATGTAAACTGCACTACGTAAGACGCAAACGCTTCCTCATGATGTTTCCAACACTTGCGAGTATATCTGTTTTCGAGTAAGAGTCACTTTTCGCGTATCTACCAGACGAAAGAGCCGAGTTATTATGAAGTCGACTGTGATAACAGTGTTGAGTTGTAATCTAATTTGGAGTTTCGGTAACGCGCAATATCCCTGGAGCGATAATACGTTTCAGAAGTCAATGTGTGGTAGGGCATCGTGCGATGATTTGGTAGTAGAAACTGTACAAGGAAAAGTACAAGGCAGAGCTTTCAAGTCGATCTTGAACAAAACCGAATATTACGCCTTTCTTGGAATTCCTTTCGCCAAAGCACCGATTGGAGAGTTACGGTTTCAAGTGAGTATGCCAAAGTACCTACTCATAATTTGTAGACTAGACTGTCAATTGGTGTTTTGAATATTTTTCGTGGCCAGGTTCCTCAGCCTGCTGATCCTTGGTCGGGCGTATACCCGGCGTATTACGAAAAAGCTATTTGCGAACAAGTATTGCCTTTCGGTAGTATTTTAGGCATAACATCCGAGGATTGCTTATACCTGAGTGTTTACACGCCTGAAGTGAGTCGATGGTCTGGTGGTTAATGGTGATGGGATTTGGAGAATGCATGGACAATAATCAGCTTCCTCGTAAAATTGATTCTCCTAAACCAGTAATGGTTACTATTCACGGAGGTGGTTTCGTTTTCTTCGCTGGGTCCAGATTGTTTTTTTCACCCGATCATTGGATTACTCGAGACGTAGTGGTGGTGCATATGAATTATCGTTTGGGAGCTTTCGGTAAGTTTTTCGAGAAAAAAATTCAATTTTTCAATTTTTTTTTTGTGGAGTGTTCATTCGGATGGTTGGTTTTATTCTCGGTAGGATTCTTGAATTTGGGAATACCCGAGTGTCCTGGTAATATGGGCATGAAAGATCAAGTTTTGGTTTTGAAATGGATTCAGAAAAATATCGCCAGGTTCGGCGGTGACCCGAACAACGTCGTGATTGTTGGTGAGAGTGCTGGAGGAAGTGCGGTACATTTTCACGTTCTATCACCATTGTCTAAAGGTATACCTCGATCTCTTTAGAAAAGAATAAATCGTGGGGTAAATATTTTAAAGTTCCACATCTGCAGGATTATTTCACAAAGCGGTCATACAAAGCGGTACAGCTTTTGCTCCATGGGCTCTGGTCTATAATCCGCTCGTTCAAGCGTTCCAAATTGGTAAACGATGTGGATATCGAGGAAATGATCCGAGAAAACTATTGAAACATTTGAAAAGCAAAACAACTTTGGCTGTTTCATTCGCAACTGGATTAATGCTTCTTCACTACAGAAATGTTCGCGCTCTCATACCTAACTCGAGTAGGACACTGAATGACGATGATTGACTAGATGTGCGTTACAGATTTATCCCACCAGATATGTGACTATTGGACCATCAGTCGAGACAATCGCCGAAGGAGCATTTTTACCGGATTATCCTTCAGCTTTGATGAAATCAGCCAGTCCAGTTCCAACTATTTTTGGATTCAATAATAAAGAAGGAATTGGCATACTTATGGGTATTTTATCGATTCAATTCGATTCGCTTGAAATTTTCGTTTAAAATTTTACTAATCGGTATAAGAATTTTTGTTCAGGTATGGATAATCAGGGTGTGAACAGAGTTAGTCGAAATTTTTCTTTGATCTTGAGCGATAATTTTCCAGTCGAGTGGAGGTTGCTTCCCGAAGTGAGTATGAAAACAAAACGAAACTATTTCGGCGATAAACCAGTTGGAATTCGAAGTGCTAACATATTGGTTGACGTGAGTGTTGGTCTTGTTGCAGCTCGTTTTGAATTTACGGCGCTGTTCGATAATTTGATTGCGTTGTTCCAGGTGTATTCAGATATTACCAATTACTACGCTTATGATTCTATGAAGTTTCTCATCGATTCGCCCACTCCACCGTATATTTACTATTTCGCTTACAACGGTAATTTAAATTTAGCCATTAAAGCAATTAACCTTCTGTATGGAACCAATATGAAAGGTATGCCTATTTCAATTTTTGAAAAAAAAAAAAATAAAAAATACTCTTTCCAGTACGAATATCTATCGCATTATTATTCAACAGGCGCTGCGCATGCAGACGATCAAATATACATGTATTATCCGCAAATCTTGGACAGTTTTATAAGCATTGACGACGAAAGTAAAAATGTGATCAATTTAATAGCCACATTTTTGACTGATTTTGCAAAGACTGGGTATATTTTCAAATTACATTATGCGTAGTATCTCATTTCTCACGTTGAATTTGAAATCACGACGTCATTATGGTGTTAATATGTACAATGCAGTAGTCCCTCCGGAGTTGTGAATTGGAAAGCGTCTACATTGAACGAACCTGGTTATTTATTGATTGATGATCGACCGAGAATGATGCCAGGGAAATTCCACACGAAGCAATATGAATTTTTTAGGAGCTCGCTGGATCCAGCCATAAAGCCTCGATCTCAAGTGTACGATATTTTTTGATTGGGATTTTTCTGCAATATTGCTCTTTTAAATTTTTTTCACGTTTGAAAATTTTTTTGAATGCTTCGCATGTTTTTTTTGAATTTTTTTTTCTTTAAAAATATACGATAATAATGCATTTTTTTTTTTTTAAATTTTTAGCTTGATATTTTTATCGTTTTTTTTTTTAATAAAATGAATAGTTTTGCCTAACTTCAACGTTGAAGGCATCGATTTAAAAACCAAACAGTTCATAAAATTCTTCCCCAAATAAATATGTAAAAATAAGAGGTAGGTAAATAGATGGTTATCTTGTCACGCGATTATAGATCACTACGCCCGCCATCGTGTCAAGTACACATTACCAAATACCTACTAACCTGTTCGAGATTAACGAATGTGTTTGTAGATGTTATGTGCCATGCAGTAACGAAATATCAAACAGGCTTAAGCTGTTTTTTTTTTTTAATATAATTTACTGAAGTGTATCGGAGTACATACAGCGCAAGTGAACCAGAGTTCTTACCATAGGTTTATAAACTCAGGAAGCTGTTTAGTGTGTACTGCCTAGTATTATTTGTTCATACACATGTAGGTAAATGTTGCCTATGTACAAGGCATTGACTATCGACGACGACGTCGATACCGTCGTACTTCTCAAATTCAAAAATACTTGAATCGGATAAACGTACTCTCTCCCTTTACCCCTCTTACGTTAGTCTTGGACTTGCGCTTTTTTTCGCAAACCTACGTGCGTTAATTAATCTCAATCAACTCACACTGGTGTACCTAATTGGTGGGAGTTCGACACTGTTCATCTTTTCGTTTCGTCGAGGCTACTGCGGGTGCGGGTGGGTACCATTTCCCGTGCAATTTTTCTAGTGACGCGACGTGAAAATGAAATACTTGTTCAATATTAATCATACGGTGCGGTTTACTCGGAAGAACAGCGCTGCGTGTCATCGATTAATCATACGTTTGCAATCACTTATTTCAAATTAGTATATTATCATACAATTTTTTTTTTTGAAAATGAACCGAGTAAACTTACAAGGTCGTGTCATTTTGTTACGCGGAATTATTTTTTACCAAATATTATTTTATTTGAAGTTTGTGACCGTCATGCGTCACGTTGCCAAGATGAATCCAAAAATATTTTTGGAAACTCAAAAATAGAAGACTAGTATTATATTTTTCATTCCACTAGTCCAATTGAAAAAAAAAAAAATACAAAGGCTCGATGTAGTGAGGGGGTTTCTTTAGGCACTAATGAAAATGTACCAAAATTTTATTTGTGAATTTTTACATCGTTGACACTAATTTCTCCCTTAATTAAAATAAATAAATTGTTTTAATTGACTAAAAAATGTCGTAAGGTTGGCTTCCTGGTTGTATCACTGGATCTAGCAACCCCTTCAAAAATTGCATTCTACGATTGTAAAACTTGCCAGAAATCATTTCTGGACGTTCGTCAATATTGAGATAGCTGGGTTCTGCAGAGGTAGACGCGTTCCACTGTACCGGCCCCGAAGGAATTCTAAAAAAAAATTGGTTTTCATCTGCTTTCAAAATTTGAAGAAAAAGTTGATAAAAAAGTTATCCAATTTACCCAGTTTTTGCGAAATTTGTCCACATCGTTACCATAATGTCGATCATCTTTTTACTTTCGTTGTCAATAGGTGGAAAATGTGGCATGATTTCCTGGTTGAATAGATAAAATAGCTCATCGCCGTGAGAAGCACCTGCGTTATGGAATTCGTAAATTTTGGGTTATGAGAAACTAATAGATATCATACTGAGCGATTTCAAAAGTAGGTGCATCTGAGAATTATGCACCTTTGACGTGGGTTCCTTTTATGAGATTGATAATTCGGTCCAAATAGTTCTTTCGGCCGTAGTGTGAAAATTCGTACACATAAGGAGGAGTGGAGGAGTTGGTCAAGAAGTCTACGGCGTCGTAAGCGTAGTAGAAACATATGTCAGAAAATAACTGCAAATGTGATGAAAACGGTTGAATCGATTTTTCATTAGGTATTTCATGTATGCTGAGGAAATTTCATCATTTCAAGTTCGAACTTACATCAACCAAGGGCTCGGCTGTGTCTTTTTCTAGTTTTTTATCGCCGAAATAGAAATGTTTAATTTTGGCACTCAACTCTGGCACCAATTTGGGATCGACTCTAAAATGATTACTCACTAGCACAGAAAAATTATTAGTGACGATTTCAAAAACTCTCTTATTCACATCTGAAACGAATGAAAATTAGTGTCATTCTCGTTAGGTATATCAAACTAATTGAAAACTTTTTTCCATTACCTAAAAGTAAGAGAACTCCTTCCTTATTATTCACCCCATAAATAGCTGGAACGGGTGTGGCAGTCTTGACAAGGTTTTTAGGCCAATCTGGTAAAAAAGCCCCTTCTTTGATTGTTTCGACTGACGGACCGATACTTATGATACGGGAAGGATACACCTAAAATAGGCCAGACTCTCGGTAAATAGGTATGTAATTCTAATCAGGAGAAACGCAAAATTCATCGTACGTCTCTGTAATGATTGATCCAATTTATCGATGCGGTCACCAGAGTCGAAGCTGATTGATTTTTCAAATGGCGAATCAGCTCTTCGGTATCGTTGCCGTGGTACCCGCACCTTTGACCTATCTCAAAAGCTTGTTTGATTGGTTTGAACGTCAAACCCCAAGGAGTCAGTGCGGAACCACTTTGCATGATGGCCCTATGAAATAATCCTATTGGAAGTAATTTTTGGTAATTTAATCGAATTACGTCGAAGGCAGAATTGAAATTGAATATACCTTTGGACATGGGAGAAAGCGTATGATAATGGACCGACGATCCTCCAGCACTTTCGCCAAAAATTGTCACATTATTAGGATCACCTCCAAACTTCTCTATGTTTTCTTGCACCCACTTCAAAGCGAAGACTTGGTCTTTCAGGCCGACGTTTCCGGGACAATCAGGCGCACCCAAGTTCAAGAATCCTAAAAATTTCCTGTATTGTGTATACTTTTTATGCTACTTCTTGGTGAAAAAAGTTCCAAACGATGCCTCCTACACATACCTAAAGCCGTCAATCTGTAGTTCATAGAAACCAGTACGATGTCTTTTGTAATCAGATAATCCGCTGAGTACATTGTACTGGAGCTGGATCCACGAAAGAACCCACCGCCGTGAATGAAAACCATGACTGGTTTCGGTGTTTTTATTTTTCCAGGTGGCTAAACACGATTCATCGTGAAAAACATTCGTTCTAAATTAATCACAAATCTTTCTATACTCACTTCAGGAGTGTATACGTTCAGATACAGGCAATCTTCAGAACCGATTGGAAAAGCTTCACTGATCGACTCCACATGTTTACACATACTTCTTTCATAAGAGGCGTCGTAGATGCCATGCCAAGAATCAGCAGGTTCTGGAGCCTGAATTCATACAAACTAAATCTTATCGCCGATTTCGATAAAATTCTGTCATTTTTTAGATAAGTAGAGACTAGGCTAGGTATAGTCTAGGTACTTACACGAAATCGTAAATCCCTCAATGGTGGCTTAGCGTAAGGTATGCCGAAGAAAGAATAATATTCCGATTTGTTCAAAATCGATTCGGAAGCTCTGCCTTGTACCCTACCTTGCTTCGTTTTCACGATCAATTCATCACAACGCACTTTACCGCACATATCATGTCGCAAAATATGCCTATTGCTGAATAGACCATCTTCGGTGGCTGAAGAGACCACCGTGACCGCAACGATCAATGCAACCGAGATGACTTTCATAATTACATAGATACTGAGAACTTTTCAATTGAGTAATATTGCAACTACAAAAACTGCGCTATCGATAACGCAATTTGGAAGTATGCGAATTTGACGCTACTATACTCGTAGGTACTAGTACCTAGGTAAACAAGTGGGACCATTTAGTATAATATCAATACCTGATAAGAAAGAACCAACCGGTTTAATTGGATGAAAATTCAGTTGCGCCAAGTTCCACTTAATCACGGTCATGATTCCGCGAGTATTATTATAATATTATATAAATAAATACGTATATGAATGTGTAATTAAATGGGCAAAAAGCAAGATTTCCAACGATTATTCTGATAACCCTTTTCAGAGGTGCAATTATGAAAAAAATATACGTTGTGTCTAAATTTACAACGCACAACTCATTGTAAATAGTCTAAAAAATGTGTCTATCTATAGTTGGTACAATGAAAGAAGACACTTCTCCCCTACTTGGCGATTAAGGCGCGTAACCAGTGAATGTTGAAATCGACTGATTTTGAGCGCGTTGGTTGGTTCGTTGTCCCTGTTTTGGAAGGGGCGTCGGTAGGGGAGAAGTGTCTTCTTTCGTTGTACCAACTTTTCAGAATTTTTCATACCTACTAGTGAAAAACCTTCAGAAATGCGAAAAACTTATTTCTCTAATTTTCATCCCTTTTTCATCCTTAAATCGATCAAGTTTATTCAAAATTTTCCTCTCCCAATATATTCTTGATTAGGTGCGTATTTTTACACCCATCGTCTAATTCTCATCGAAACTCTTTGTCAAGGGCGATGTGAGAGGTAAGGCTAAACCTATTTTTTTTTTTTCATTTTGCAAATTTTTAAATGTTCAATTTTCTAGTTTTTAATATTTTTTTTTATTTTCACAGATTTCAGTTTTTGAAGAATTTTTAATTTTGGCAAAATTTTTCATCTCTTGAAATTTTTTATTTTTACAAAATTTTCAAGTTTTACAGAATTTTTAATTTTCAATTTTATCCAAAAAAACAATTCTGTGGAGAAATTTTTTTGAATCGTTCGGAAAGAATTGATCGGCTAAAAAACTCTTTCAAAAGGACCTGGTCTGGATTACTCAGGCCAGCCTCTAGATCCGCCAATGGCCGGGGGGGGGGGGGTGTCAAACCATGGAGTTCCAACTTCCAAAGAAAGGATTCAAAATCGCAACTCGGTCCGATTCACTACACACACTGGGTAATCCTCCCCTCCCCATAAAATCCAAATAAGTAGAGATGAAACACCTCTGGTGTGGTGAGAAGTTGATGTACCTACCTGTAGAAGGAATTTCATCTTAATTCTTATGCCAATCAATTTGCCTTGGTACACGATGCGTATCAATAATTTTTTTACCTCATCCCTGGGGCTATTTTGAAAAAAAAAATAGAATTTTAATTGAACTTGATTTCTCAAAGAAAAATTGATTATGCAAAAATATGTTAATGTGATGCATAAATATATGTTTTTTTAAAAATATACTTCTCCTTTTGCATTTTATTAAAAATATTTTGTATTTTTTTTTTTTTTTTTTTCTATTTCAGATCAGCTCCATGCAATACTATTCCGAAATAGATACTAGTTTCGAGTGGTAAGTAGCTGCTTATAACGGATTTTAACAAATTTTTAATATCACAAAATAAGGGGCCATAAAAATATTTCTTTGCAACTTTAGGTGAATCTGAAAATTCAGCTATGATAGAATAATAAAAAAAAATCCATTTTCTCGCAAAAACATTTACTTCTCTCTTAATTTTTAATTTAAATTTTTCCAAAATCGATACCTCTCCTCATTAATGGCGCCATCTTTCATCTCTAAATCCTTGTCGATTCGTAAATAGCAACGTTTATTTTTCGTGGTTGGATGCCAAGTAACAGGCAATCGTTCGGAATTAGGATCGCTAGGGGAAAAAAAAGTAGCACCAATAAATTTCGACTCTTTATCGAATACGTGTAGGCAGCTGAAGGTAGATTAGCAGCGTAGATACTCGTACCTATTTTTGGCAAAATTTGTCCACATCGTGCATAAATAATTGGTGACCCGGACGTCGTCTTTTGTAAACCTGAATGTTGAATTTTTGAAAAATATATTCGAACCGAATAAATAAAAATGATCGTCGGCGTGAATGGCACCTGAAATTCGTGTAAAAATTATATCTTCCGGAGTTGCGAGCCACATAAATTAATATTTTGACGAAGCTCGGCGGCGGCGTATAGCTACGTTTTGCGAAAATTTCGTCGTGTTGCGGGAAAAGTGAAGAGTATTTTTCATCTATAGATGGTGCAGGATTATGTATGTACGTGTAGTGCACCGCAGTCGAGTATATACTATACATACACAAATAGGTGGCTGGGACGAGAAAGGGATTGTGTACTGCGGTATGTAGTGGGTACGCTGCTGCTATTATACGGCGGCGGCGGCAACGGCTACCGTAAAAAGCGTACCGACTTTGGGGAGGGGGTACAGTGGCGGGGTTTCGTTAAAACCATTTAAAATGCACAGAAATTCTATAGACAGCGAAATTAATTTGCTCTATTCGCGGCGATAAAGTCCTTCATGGTATTTAACACACCTCCATCTATTCGCAGTTTATTGTAGAGCACTTTGTCGCTTATTAAATATGAACCCTACCGAAGCAATTTATTTACTTTGCCTAATTCCATTACGGCCGCATCTACGGCGATTATTCAGGGCGGCTTTTCTTATTAGTTTCGTTGACAATTTGATACCTTTACCGTTAGGCTGTAATTTTTCATTTGTCGTTTGATAAACTGTGATAGCTTAGGCGGGCGAGCGAGCGCTCATATAAATAGGTAGAGGTACTTGGAGGTACGTACCTTCCACATCTCCGATGTAATTGCCGAAAAAGTACTTAAACAAGTTTACGCTGCCGTCGTAACAGAATTGATACGTGTATACGGGTGCCCCGCCCGCCACCAAGTGCTCCTCCAAATCGTAAAATTGCTTGAAATACAAATCTGTGTACAACTGCCATCAAAATATAACATAGTTTGTTTACGTCGGCGTCGCGTATTTTGGTAATAAACGAATGTTACGTAAGAAAGTTCGCATTTTTGCGTGTACATGCGCGTTGCTCGCAAGTTCAAAATGAGTCTTGCATCGTTGTTTTTGTATCTCGCAATGTCACGTTAGTTGCGAACAATACGTACGTTACGTATACATAAGTGTTTATAAATAAACACCTATAATGATTATCCGCTGTTGGCTAACAAGATGCACATTGCACGTGCCAAATGAGAGGGAAAATTTTCAAATATTTTTCAGCTTTCGCCGGGTATATTTGTCAACATTTTCCTTCTGTTTATTATTCGCGTGTATACGCAATACGCATAGATAGGTACTCGTAATATTCTTACGTCGATAATGGCGCTTTTATTTTGAGCTGGCGTGGCTCCTTTGGGAAAGTAATAATTTTCCAAGTCACGAATACCCTTTTCCGTGATTTCCTTGTCTTTGTAATTTATTCTGATTACGTTGTCGAATTGATTATTCAAAATTTCCTTTATTTTGGGCTCTGTAAGGAAGGATACGAGTTTAGAAGAGGATATTATTACGTATAATAAAGATAAATTGTAATTTTATGGATTTTTTGAAATTTCTTCTACAGTGAATTGTTTGAAGAAAGTTGACAAACAGGTTTTTAATTTTTTATTTTTTTTTCAAGTTGGAGGCCAAAATTTCTGAATGAGAATTCTTCTATCATCGCTCACCCCCCCCCCCCCTCCCGAACAAAATTTTGAGAATATAAATATTTTTTACATCAAAATCAATTTTTTCTAAAAATTCACCGCAACTTGAATTTTCATTAAAACTTATAAAATTTTAAAAATTACCAAATTCTCAAAATTTGAAAATTGACAATTTTTTTAATTCAAAAAATTCAGGAAAATTCTTAGAATTTCGAAATTAATTGAATTAAAAAAAAATTTTGTAAAAGTTTTCAAGTATCAAGGTCATAATTTTTTTGATTTTTTTGTGGTAGTTGAACTTCTTTGAAATGTCAGCGTTTTCATACTTTGATTGGGGGGGGGGGGGGGAGGCGAATTTTTTCTTCGACTCTCCCCAAACACCTAGTTTTGTGCAACTAATACATGAGGATATGATATTCAAAATTCTTTAGGCCGATCTATGCATATTGAATTATTGACCCGTTTTCCAAAGGACGATCATTGTAACCCTCGCGACATCACAATACTCCCACGAGCGTTGGTGAGAAACGCGACATGACTCGACGCGGTGAAAACAACGCATCACTAGTGGCTTCCTTACTCGTCTAGGATTCGTTAAATGGAATCAGCACCCTGGATGCTTGAAGACCATTCTACTGAACGCCCAAAACCGATATTTCAGTTCTGTAAGTTGATTGGGGGTGGAATTGGAAATTTTCAAAAAGTGGTAAAAAAAAGCGATTTTTAAAATTTCAAATTTTGTAATGAAGCTCCGAATGGATTGAAATTTCGGTTTCGGGGTCTCCTCAAGACCCCTAGTAAATACATTATGCGGTGGTTTAATCATGATGACTGGTGGTGGGGGTAACGACGTATTGTTTTTACCCCGAAATGTAACGTCGCTCTTCTCACCGGGTTCTCGTGGAAGTGTTGTGATATCTCGCGCGTTACAAAGATTATTTTTGAAGGACTGGTTGATATGCAATTGCATCGATCGGGTTGAAAAATTTTGTGTGTGACTTTCTCGCGCGCAGTTCCACAAAACAAATTGGGGAGGGGGGCCTCCGAAAAAAATGAAATTTTTTTTTCAAGGGTCACCCAAGTCGGCATTAATAAAATTTTTGATAAATTTTGAAATTTTAATACCTTAACATTCTTTAAATTGATAAATATTTTGAAACGAATCCATGAATTTTGAAGAATTTTTACGGCTCATAATCTCAAATTTTCCAAAAAAAATTCAATTTTAAATTTAATTTAAAATTCCTAAAAAGTTTTAATCGTCAAAATTCAATTTTTTTTTTTGAAAAATTTAAACATTTTGTAATATTTGTCAGATCCATTAGATCCATGAATTTCTTCTAATAAAATTCTATACTTCGGTGATAGTTTTGAATTTTCATGGTTTAACTTAATAAAATTTTTACATCAAAAATTGATGAATTTTTCAAAGCTTTAGAATTCAGAAATATTTTCAAATTTCAAACTTGGGAAATTTAAGAAATCATAAAATTTTAAAGATCCATAAAATTTATAAATTTGAACCCATATTTTTTTCAGATCAAAATTTCAAGATTCATTCAATTTTGAAAAATTTCAAAACTTTTGTTCATTCAATTTTCAAATTGTTAGGTACAATTTTTTTTCGATTTCATAAAAGATCAATTTTCCGAAACGTCGTGAATTTTGTCAAACCAATACGTCAAACCGTCTAAAAATCCTTCTTTGTGCAGACCTGTTCGAGTCACGTTCAATATAAACATTCTCACCGCGCGCCTTTGTTGACCGTCCACCGAACGAAATTAGTTTTCGAGGTTGACCCAATGCGAAAAACAAGGAAACGAAAGGCGTGCAATCGCATGTTAGTCGCTTGTTTACCAAGAAAGCAGACACGATCGCTACTAATTACGTGGCTTTTTTGCCTGGCAAAAGCGAGTCGAACAAGCGACCAGCGGCGACCGCCGAAGTCTTAGTTAAAAGCCGCAAAGCTGCGGACCTTGCGGTACCTGTGGAATCGAGTCATACCTTTCATAAACATGTTTCCACCTTCTTTATCGTTCATTCCATAAATGACGGGTATTTTTCTCGTATTTTTCAATAACCTGTGCGGATGGTCGAGTAGTATGGCTCCTTCGGGAAACACTTCGATTGTCGGCAGAAAAGGGTATGTTGTCGATTTACCGGGATAGCGCTGCGTTCGCATATATGTGAGAAGCAAAAAAGTGGCATTCCTTTAGTGTGAAACGTATACCTACGCAAGTATGTGTAGGTAGGTCTAGGTACGTGTTAATAGAGGTACGCCTAAACGTTAGATCAAAGCTTTGTATTTAAATGACTACGCTATTATAAAGTTGTATCGAACCGTAAAAGGAAGGTAGAGAAAACGAGCGCTTATATACGAGGAGTAGATTGAACGTAGACTGCTGCTGGTGGTGGTGGTGGTACGAGCTCTTAGAGCTGTCTAAATATGAATTACGAATTGTAACGAGGTATACGTTTTGCGTTTGTTGAACAGTTATGCACACAGCGGCAGCCATCAGTTACAGTAGACCGCAAAAGTTTAGCTATTTTACTCAATTTGCTATACCTTCGTGGGCTATATATAGGTTAAGGTATGTATAATATAAAAGCTCATTCCATCCCGTACTGTAGCAGTTTGGTTAAATACAAATCATCGTTTGTTATGCATAAACAATGCATATCCTGTGGTCACACCGCTGCCTTTTGCAGTCAGACGGAAAATGCGAATAAACGCGAAAAAAAAATGACAACAAAGGATTTTGACTGCTAGATGAACGCAGCCGAAGTTATGAGTTTTTCCCCCCAAACTTTTGTTGTTTGTCTGCTAAGTTTATAGCTTTTTCGTTATATTGCATATTACCCGTACGTGTACGACATCCCTTTCCCTATATATGCATAAATACAATCTATCTGTTTGCCACGATATATACATGTAGGTAAAGAGGTATCTAGAGTAGGTGCCTATCTCTCATACCTTTTTCAGTTCGCTTCGCAGCGACTCATTAGCCGTGCTTAAATCGCGTACCGGGGTACTTTTGAAAAATTCCAACAGCTTTTGTTTATCGTTACCATGGAAGCCGAGGAGACGGCCTAGTTCAAAAGCACGTTCTTCGGGCGTATCGTCGAAGCTCCATGTGCTCAAAGCCGAACCACTTTGTAGGATGCATTTATGAAATAGACCTGCAAAACAAGGACAGCAGGTAGGATACGAGTGAGTATACTATACATACAAGCTCGCTCATCATTTTGCAATATAACGAATATTTTACCATCCGATAAAGGCGACATCATATGCAAATGAATGGAAGAAGCCCCGGCGCTCTGTCCAAATAACGTGATATTATTTGGGTCGCCGCCAAAATATTCTATATTCTCACTAACCCATTGGAACGCCATCAGTTGATCCTTCAAGCCCATATTTCCAGCGCACTCTGGTAAGGCCAAATTTAAAAAACCTGCAATACGAGCACATTTTGTGTCGTGTCGTTCGGCGGTTCGCAAACCAAAAGCTTATGCATCGATCCATCAATAGTCGTCCAGTCGGACCTGGCGATTATTTCGCCTATCCATCTTTACCGCAGGACACCAGCACACGACTATACACTTTGCTACGCTCATTTTAATATACCGAGTCCGAATAATGGTATATGTACGAGATATTTATGTAGGTATAAATAGGTAACTGCCTAAAATAAAACGATGGTTCGAAACGTGACAAAATACGTATCATCGTCGCCTCATTTCTCCTCTCTCGTATCCTCGATAAAGAGCCTTTTGTGTAAGACTTTAGGTTAAACGACCGCAACGGGTTACTGTCGTATATTTACGTATGTACCAGAGGGTGAAACACCTACCTATACACATTAATCGTATTCGCGAAAAATAAAATAAAATACCAACGCTAATTCTTCGCTCGAAATGTCACGAACTGTTGTGAAAAATTCTGTACGTACGTTTTAGCATAGGGACGGACGCGAAAGGCAAATGTGGCGGCGAGTACGAGTATACCGAATTCGACAATTATTTATTACCACGAGCTGCGCGCGTGTAAACGTCTGCGGATATCATTTTGCGTCGGATGGCAATAACTGATTTATTGGCGGATTTTCACACCGCCGACTACTGCTAAATTAATTTTAAACTCGATTCGTTTTGCCGCAGCTTCATTTAAATAGATAGACGCGATTTTAGCCCAGCCACAGACGACGCGAAACGCTTTGATTTGACGAAATATGCGGACTAGGTGGACTTTTTTTCCTCCCC
This sequence comes from Paracoccus marginatus, assembly GCA_900065295.1. Taxonomy (NCBI): domain Eukaryota; kingdom Metazoa; phylum Arthropoda; class Insecta; order Hemiptera; family Pseudococcidae; genus Paracoccus; species Paracoccus marginatus. Next base: position 33,234 of record FIZT01036866.1, read on the forward strand.
ACGAACAGCGTGTATAGTGTACCTATCGCGGTAATTAGGTGGCGATGATTTATGGCGGATTATCAGCGCCGCCGGAATGGCATATTTGGTGGAAGAGCGAGGCGAAGGAAGAGGCTGGAAAAAGCTGTAAGCTTTCGTGGGGGTTTTCCGGGTGTCTGCCTGTTACGTCGCGTATGGTGTGTTTATTTAGAGGAAGTGGGCTGATTTTGTCAGGTTTAGGCTGATCGATTTATGTGTATTTGAAAGAAAAAATTCAAATTTCCCTGCTTTTGATCGGAAACCTGAAATTCCAAAAACAAATCCACCCTCTCCTCTCCTCCCTCCTATTTTTCACTCTTCTGCTACTGGGTATTGAAATCATCGCAATCACACGATTTTTTTTTTTTTTTAAATTAATTTATTTTTGAAATATAAGTCTTTTTTTTTGCAAAAATAATAGAAACTGAAAATTAATTTTGAGTAGAAAAATTGGTCAAGATTTTTTTTTTAGTGTGAGAATTTTTGAAAAAAATTGCGATTGAGAAAATTTTTATAGGTAGAAGATTAAAATCATAGTTTTTTAACAAAAACAGGAAATTGTTTTGAATAAAAATTGAAAATTGCTAATGATTTTGGCTTAAAAATAGGAAGTGATGACAGCAAAAAAAAATTCTTTTTCGATCGAAGTTTTATACGTTCCATAGTAAAAAAACCCTGGAAATCCTCCTCCTTCCCTCTCGTAAAAAAAAAAAATGACATCGAGAGTAAGCTCGCGAATAATTTTTTCCAGCCATTTAAAACACTCCGCTCAGACCTCATCAGTCGCTTACCCAGCACGTGAAGGCGATAATTGAACGTAACCAGGACTACATCGTGATCCATCAAATGATCCGGCGATGACGTAGCAGGCGATCCGGAAAACGAGCTAAATCCGCCACCATGCACATTGATCATAACCGCCCTTAAATTATGCTCATCAGGCGACTGAAATGAAACGTACGAAAATATCGTCATTATCCGCAGCTATAGTATGCAGCCTAGGGTGGCCCTTAAAAAAAAAAATTCGAATTTTTTTCGGGACCCCCCATAGATTGGTGCCTTTACATGAGAAAAAAATCCATAAAAATTTTTAGCTCGATCAATGCATATTTACCCGGCGCGCGGGGGCAATCTTTG